>JANHGB010021249.1:0-26050 GCA_026283785.1 Coracopsis vasa | reverse complement strand
AGGTATATATTTGTTAGGGTGAGTTATGTTAGGAAAAAGATTATCTTAGGGATGTGACAGCTACATGCTCCCTTAGAAATTGAATCAGCTCTATGTACAGGACTTCTGTGCAGCCTAAAGTCACTTAAACTTCTCACAGATGGGTATTTACATGGCTGAGATAGTGCAGATTTATGTAATCTACTAATTCAGTAGTTATGCTGGGCAGAGAGCTGTCTGGTTAATGGTAGGTTTACACCCAAGGGGCAGGGAACTGGAGCCTACAGATGGATGATTAGGAATGTTCCTCTTACTGCTCAAACCTACTTGTTTGCGCCTTCTTACTCCTGTTCTTTGACATTTTCTAGTACCTGTGTTTTGCTCAGTGGTAGCAGTAGGGCAAACAGCAATGATAGCTCTTGAAGTGTCCTTGCTTAAATTTCCAAGAGTTGGATACAAGCAGAGAACCTCCTTTTGTCCCCCTAATTAAAGTCTCAGCACAACTGCAGCAATCAGTTATAGTTAAAAGCTGAAATGCTGTTACTTGCTATTTCTAAAGCAAAAAATGGAAATTACTATTTCCATCCTCAGCTATAGTAGCTGGTGATTTGTGCCTGATCGGAGCTGGGGGCAAAACAGCAAATGAGTTCCTCTACTGGTAATGTAGTAGCTGTATTCTGGCTCCTTAAATGTGTGTACTCTTGGCAGTTTGATGCACAGCCACATCATCATTTATAACAGCTTGATGGCTGTTTCTTTTGTAATGCAGGGAAACAATATCTCGGAAACCCTTTTGTGGACTTAGGATTTGCTGAACCCAGGATATATGTTCATATGCACAGAAAATGTCTAAAGAAAAAAACAAAACCAAAAAACCCCCACATATCAGCTTGAAAAACCCTGCAGATTTACACTTTCAGTCTAACTTTATTTGCTTTCCAGGCTTAGTTACGAGTCTCTAACTGCACTTGAGATACCCAATGATATGCTTCAGATCATCCAGGATCTTATTTTGGACCTTCGCGTGCGTTGCGTTATTGTGACCTTACAACACACAGCTGAAGGTAATAGAAAGCTGCAGGTCTCATTGCTTACTATTGTTTTGTTTGGTTTTTTTTGTCTCTGATTAGGGCAAATCAAGTTCTGGAGGATAACCATGTTTGCTACAGATAATGTACTGGCAGTGGACTCCTCTGAGTTCTGTAATATCTCACAAGTTACTCAAGTAGTTCACTTCTCTGACAGAAATGCATGTTATGAGTCTTTTCTTCCTTTAGTCTAATGAATACAGTAGTTTAGATCTGTTTCCTTTGCATTGAGGCAGTTTTACAATGCAAGTGATTTATCTCATGATGCAGCTTTTCTATATTGGAAATATAATTTATTTTCTTTTTTGAGTTCTTCTATAAAGTGAAGAATTAAATGGGCAATGTCCCACCGCCAAGGAAAACAAAAATCCACAGCTCTATGAAGTATTTTAGTTGTGTCCAAGGTGTTTTACTAACATGATCTCCAGGATTCCTGTTGTGTACACAGCTTTTGCCATAAACGTTACTGGCGTTGCAATCCAGACACATTCTCTAAATCTAATGTGCCTCTGTGTGCATTAGAGGCTATTCATTTTACCATCTTGTATTCGACTCTGAAACTTAAATGTGAATGAAGTAAATCTTCCAGAACTAAATGCCTCACTTAAAATGGGGACAGATTGCTTTACTATTCACTTGGTGTTTTTTTCCAAAAGACTGATTACACTCAATTAATTTAAAGGAAAAGAAAAAAGGGGTCTTTTTGGTCTTGCAGTTTAACTAGTTTTTAATTTTTAACATATGATTCATCATTATTTTGTAGGCTGACATGAAGCTAAGTGTTTTACTGAAACCTGAAGTGTGCTAAGTGCTGGTGGCTATATTAAGCAAATTTTTAAACTTCTGGTGAAAACAAATCATAAGGCCTCTGTGGTTTAATTGATACAGTATTGATATGTATAGTACAAGGAAGTCTCTTTTGCTTTCTCCTCTTAGCACAATTGAGATCAACTTTTTTTTTTTTTTTTTTAATACTAAGTTAAAAAGTTTGGGGTTTTCTAATTATAGCATGGGGATGGTCCTACTGGACTGGCTGTCCTCTGTCTAAGAACTGAGTGATTCCTTGGATGTCTTGACTGTTGCAAAGGAAGGAAGTGTCTAGCTCCAAACCATTTTGCTGACAACCCTTAGCTTATTAAATCTGTAAGCTATCCACCTAGCTTTTCCAGTGCAGTCCAGAGAGCTCCAATACATGATTAATGAGGAAGCTCTCTGCTGTCATACTAGCTTTCCCTTCTTGTTGCATCACAACAGTAGCCCAGTTCTTTGTTCAGATACAGAGTTCCTGCTTCTTACATCCTGGTTGCCAGCCACATATATTATGTGGAGGAAAACTCTTGTGGTAGTCTGTACCTTTTTTTATAAAAGCAAATTTACCAGTCTGTGTGTGAATTATTCTCTATTTGTTCTGAATATCTTTATTCATACTTTTCTGTCTTGAATCAAAAGAGGTCAGATCCCTTAAGATGCTGGTATGTTATGTTGGGTGTCTTTTGTCTAGCCAATAGCAGTAGCCTTCCTTGACTGCTACTTCCATTCCCTCTCGATGAAGAAATTCTGTCTATTGGCTTTAGCATCAAACAGGAGAAGAGAAAATACTCCTGCCTGAATGGTGACTTGTATTCCATATTGTTGCACTGTGTGCCTTATCTATGGGACCCCTTTTTTTTTTTTTTTTTTTTTTGTGTGCTGTACCACCTAAAATGCAGTTGCATATGTTGAGTGTGTTTAGATAGTTTTTCTGGACAGAACCAGGTTAATTTGGCCCTTGGATAAACTGTTATTTTTAGGGAACCAGTGAAAGAACAGTTAATGAATATTCTCATGGAGATATACAGAAGCATCTCAGATGTAATTATATCTGTAATATATACGTCAAAAATGTTCCTCTTGGACTTGAATCTCACCTCCATAATCTCTCTGAAATATGAGCTGCAAAAACTGGTGATCAAAGTTCAGTCTCATCTCTTTTTTGCATGTTGTAAGTTGGTAAAGGCATTCAGATCAGTTAAATTTTTTAATAGAGCATTCTAGCTATTTAAATAGGACAAATCTGCCCACGCACAGGGTTTTTTTCTTGTCTTATGAGAAACGCATATACTCACAGTAGCCCTGAGAAGCAGCCTATGTTCTTTCCCTCTCATATGTGATCAAGTGGTCATAAAGGTCACAAAAGGCTAATTACATGAGTGCTAGACTAGATGAGTTTTACATTAATATTTTTGACTGGAATTTGATGAGCAATGAAATACGAGAAAGAAAATTATTTCTTTTGTATTTGTATCAGCTCAGAACTGAATGCAAAAGTGAGCAGCCACTGAAACATGTAAAGGCTAACCAGTGCAATCTGAAGCCTCACTGAAACATGTAAAGTCTGACCAGTGCAATCTGAAGCCTCACAAGCATATTGCTTGAATTAAGAGGTTTACTAAATAAGGAAATGAACATAGTTGTCATTCTGCACAATTCCTTAATACTTTTTATCCTCACAAAGCCTGTACTTCCATGAGATTTAGAATTGCAGGGTATGACACCATAACTAAGCTTCTTAATTTAGCTAATTAAAACCCCAATATAATGAAAATATCCTTCAGCATGCATTAGTTATCCTTTTTTCTTGGATTTTGAGGAGAGATAGTAATTCACCAAAATTTTTTGCTTATTTAAAGGGAGTTTCACGGGAAACAGACAGTTCTGATGAGCAACTTGTGTATGAAAAACTGTATGTCAAAGCCCCCACAAACTGCATATAGTTAGTTGTTTTGTTTTGTTTACAAGTTGAGTAAGCCCCTCAGAAAGCGATGATGCAGAATGCATGTGTCCGTAGAGGAATTTTGTTTACAATACAGGAGTTTTAGATTCACGTCCTGACTTAGCTTCTGTTAGTTTCAGTAAGCCTATAGAAGTTGGCACCTTCTGGGTAATGAAAAGCGTGCTTTTTGCATATGCCTTCATGCATTTTTGAAGAAAGTCTAGCACTGTGGATCCTTGACTCTTAGTGGGTACCCTGTGCCTCTTTTATAATAATTACATATGAATTAGATGTTGTCTGTTCTGTCTGTGCTAAAATGCTAGCCAGTTGTTCTTTCATTTTTAATTAAGAGCTGGAATATAGTAGAATAGAGACTTGGGTTGTTAAATGCAGTATTTTGTTGTGATTAAAAATTTTCAAAAATAAAAACACAGCCCAAAGCCTTCACAATATTCCTTTAATTTTCAGCTTCCCAGTAAAAGATGTACTTTATGCAGCTCTCGCCATGTATCATAGATACGCTTCTCTGTGGTGTCAGCAGCATACCATGTATGAGTTCCATTCTTAGTCATTTGAGAATGCTGAATGCTTTGAAGCTTTTAGTGCTTTTTGCTTGTATGCCTAGTCATTGCAGTCCCAATGTCTGTGGTTTATCTTTTCAAGTTCAAGAAGTTTTTAATAATGAAAATAAATACCATCTACCTCTCCCCACTGCCTTCCCCCTTTTGCTCTGTCTTACAGATATAAAGAGGTTAGCTGAAAAGGAAGACTGGGTTGTTGACAATGAGGGTTTGACATCATTGGTAGGTATTCTTGTGTCTGTTGTAGACACTTTCTTTGAAACTGGTTTCTATATTCTCCAAAACCTGAAATATTTTTTACTTTGTCTATATGTGTATATACTGGTATCTGTAGTGATTTTTTTTTTTAATATGAAAATATAGGAACAGATCCCATTGCTAAGTATTTTTTTCTCTAACTTTCAAAAATTTTTTTTCTACTTCTTAAACTATTTTATCTGAAGTAATTTTATGCTACTTACTAGACAGCAATATTTTTTCCTGTTTTGCACCTTCAAAAGCACAAATAAAAGCTTTGTAGATTTGTGCCATATATTGAGAAACAAAAATAAACAATTAGACATCAAGATATGTAGCATGACTTTCTGCCTTATGTAGGGTTAAATGTAGCAATATAATTACCGATAACATCCAGCATGATTTTGCTGAGATATACAATAATAGCTTTCATTGTTAAGCATCTTATTTTAGGAATGGTTTACTGAAGTAAAAAATTATTTCTGAGGTCACAACAAGTTCAGTTCACATCAAAATGCTTCAAAATTTAGTAAGCACACTACCATGGAATTGGTCGGTAGCTAAATAAATAGGTCACTTATATGTTATAATGAGAAACTGAACTGAAAAACAACTAATTTAGGAGGTTGCTTACACACAAACAACAAATGACTTGAAACCAGATTCAGATAAATTAGTGAGATGTTTTCTGGAAATAAACAGTAATGAGTAATGCCTAAAACACAGCAAGCATGTTGTAGGTGTGATTTAAAAACAATCTGTGAAAGCAGAAAGGGCCTGTGGGAGGGAGAGTTGCTTTGTGTGTATTATCTAAGGGAATGCTCCACAGACTTTCTTAGTTTTTCTTACTTGGTTCTATAAATACGTGTTTGAAGCTCAGTAGGAGGGCATTAAGCAATCACAATATACACATTGTAGAAAGAAGTGTTATTGAGCGATTGTAGTATTATAACCAGATATGCAGCTTCTGGTCTTGGTTTCAGTTGCCACTGACTTGAGCAAGTCCCTTAACTTTTCTGGTTTTCACTTTGTTTCTTTATGGTTTTGCTGTATCCTAACCCATCTTTGTTTAAAAAATACTTAGGTCTCTTTCGTATTTAGAAATCGCCCACTAATTCCATGTGTACAGCACTTCCTAGGTACCTTTGAGGCCAAGGTTGAAACATGCTAAATTTTAATGGTAGCAGTTGATTGTTTTATCATAACAGGGTTATTTATCTACTGAACAGAGTTCATTGTGGTAAAATTATAGCAAAAATTGTAGCAAAAGTTATCCAGTACAAAGAAGAGCCACACCATCTCTTTGGGGATGTTTTAAGCTTAATATAGAAACTAAATTTTATGTTTGCAGAAAATACTGGTTGCTAACCCGTTTAGCATTTATATTCCAGATAAAAGATACACTAAGACACAGAACCAGTTTTCCTTGGTTTCATAATATCCAAAGAATAGCATATCTGAACACCTTTCTTCCCCTGAGGTGTGATGTTTTATTCTGTGGAAACAAAACCCAAGAGCATTACTGTTAGTCTTTTTCTTTTAAGCGGGTCCAGAAATAATAATTACAGATTGTCTTGGTGGCTTTTTTGATGATTTTCAGGTTGTCATGCAGGCATCACTTTCATGGTCCACCTCCACCCCAACAGTTACAGAAATAAAAGATGCTCCTAAGCCTAAAGTTGGTGACATTTCCATAAACTATCTACTGGATGAAAAGTGGGTTTACATGGCTTAGAAGCTCTTTTGTCCACCTCCTTGATGCAAATCCAATAGGATGATATCCCTCTTTTCTACAACAGTGACACCTCTCTGCTACGCACTGCCCTGCATGATAGCTTCCTGCCTGATACCCGCAGGCAGCCTCATCTAAAAAAAAAAAAAAAGTGTGACTTATCAGGGAAGAGGGAAAGGCAAGGAAAAACTGTCTAATGACTGATGATGTGAACTTGTCTGCATTTTCAAAGTGAAATTGATCCATCAAGACATTGGTGTTTCAGGTTTGGAAACCTGAAGGTAAAAAAGTGCCCCCAATCCAGTGGGTGTTTTTCTTCCACGTGAAAGCAATTTCAGTCTGGTTTTCTTAGAAACTTTTTGCTGGAATAAAATGCAGAAATATCAGATATCGCAGGTGAAATTGTATCCTAACTTAGATCTAGGAGGGGAAAGAGGAGAGTGTCACAGGCATCTATAATGTAGTTGTCAATCTATGCTACCACAAGCAAGCTATAAAAATCTTTCATGACCCTTTCAGAGAAGGCTGTTTGATGCAGAAGTGTCTTGTTTGGGTAAAAAAAATGTGCATTGACTTATGGTAATAATTCTGTAGCAAGCTTAAGTACAAAAGGACATTACTACAAAAAGGTCCTCTGGTAATATATGAATCGTGGTTTGGGGGTTTTTCGGGGGTTGTTTTGGGGGTTTTTTTTGATTGTTTTTTTTTATTCTCTCCACCCACTACCTTATTTGGGATAATTTGGAAATAAAGAGCTTACCATATGACATGGAAATTTATATAATTTTGTGTAGTATACATTTGACATGCTAAAGCTATAAAGTCTTTTTCCTTTCAGCCAACCCAGTTTGAACAGTGCATTATGCATTCCTTGCAATCTCTTAAAGCTGTGCTAGACTGCAAACCTGGAGAGGCCAGTGTAAGTTTTGATTTATGCATTTATTTTTGTTCTTTTTACGCTAATTACTGTTGGGTTTCAGAACAAGAACTTTCAGAGGATGATACAGGGGTATAAATTCCCTCTTTTTTAATCATGAACACCCTTTCCACTGCTGCTAGCTTTTAGAATTCTGTTTGTTTCCTTTGCTAGGGGTAATTGTGTATGTATGAGGAAGATTGAACCTACATTTAAACCTTTAAAGCTGTTCTTTTGGAGAAAAAAAAAACCAAAAAAAAGCTACTAATGTAACTTTCAGATAGCAGAAGATGTGACTTCATTTACATGAGGGAAAAAAAAAAAGAAGGTGCCATTCCGAGGAGTTACTCTTCACTCAGTGTTGCATCCAAATTACTCGCAGAACTTAAATTCAGTTTTTCATTTCTAAATCAGAAGTCCTCATTGTTCCCACCACTTAATACCTTGAGGCCCGAGTTGATTGTGATACTGATGTTTTCTTTCAGGTTTCAGTGATCTAAGGAAGTTTAATACTTTTCCAAAATCCCTTGGGCTACTTTGTGGGTATTGTTTCTCCTCCCTTACTTTTATTTTTACAGCTGGTTTGTCTACTTTCGTAATGAACATTATTCACAAGAATCTACAGTGCATGGGGAATCTTTCTTCTTAAGGTGCAGAGATCCTTGAAAAAAACAAAGATCTTTGAGTTGTGTCCCAGCATCCATTCCTACAATTGTGTCATCTTTTTAGGGATAGTATACTTAGGCTTTTCTTGAGAATAAGCTTACAAGAGGCTATTCTGCTGAAATATTATGCTTGCATCTTCAGGTTTTCCAGCAGCAGAAAACACAGGAGGATGTGTGCCAGCTGAGCATTGGGATCATGCAGGTAACTCGAGCAGTTCTAAGTATGAAACTTGGTGATCAGCAAAAATGTGTGCTTTGTACCCTGCCCACCTCCCAAAAGGTACCTTAAGTTGATGACTGTGTTATTCCTCTGATACACTCTAGAAAACTGAGAAATATTTGTCTTTAAAAGTACGTAGAGCTTACTAGTTGAATCTGATGATATTAAATCCTCAGAGGGTGACATATTCAAGTATTTTACTGGTCGTGACTGTTCAAGGTTTTTCCAACAATTGAAAGACACTTGCTGAGCTGTCATTGATATACTGCAGTAAAAAGGAGCAATACTGATTTTCATTAGCTGAAGAGCTAGCTTTCAGTTTTTGTATTGGAAGCCAGTATTTTTTGTTACAAAATCTGATCCTTTTTTTTTAAATACATTTGAACCATTTTTATAGTCTTCTTAAATAAGAAATCATGAGCCAAAGCAAAAAATAGTTTTTAGTGATACTTCTGTGATGTTTGCTTGGGATCAAGTGTTAAGATTGAGCACTTGAAAACTATTAACAATGCCTTTTCAAATCAGCAGATTATCACTGCATAATTTTAGACATGCATGATGAACATCACTTAGCAAGATTAAAAACTGCTGTGGTTTTTTTACAAGTAAACTGTGACGCATATAAAATTGAAAACATGCATTCAAAAGATGTAAGTAAAATGTTACTGTTTTGATGTTGGGTTTAAGACAAAGGCAATGATGATTTTCTGCTTCTATTGACTGTTATAAAAGTGAATTTAAGATTTTTATATTTCTTTTTTTTTCTGGCAGAAAATGTACATCTTGCTTTATTGTTTTCTAGGTCTTTATAGACTGCTTGGAACAACTGAGCACCAAACCTGATGGTGACATAGATACATCACAGTAAGTAAAATAAGTAGGACCTACGTGTAATATTCTGAAAATGCAGGTGCAAGTCTCAAATTTCAGTGGTGGTGGTGTTTTATCCCCTGTGGTATTTCATACTTCTTGTGAGTACTTTTGCCTGTAGTTAGTGATGCTTAGAATAAGAACAGATACTTTTTATGCTGAACATTTGAGTGACATCGTGTAATAAATATTGTACACAATAACGAATATGGTATTACTTACACCATTTTATTCAGTGACAAGAGTTGTGTGCTGTAGAAGCACGTATGTTGTTTTTGGCGTGCACTTACGTGGAATGAGTTGTCCTTGTCACTAAGTAATGTCTAGTCATGGAGAAAAAGCCGCTGCTGCCTTTCTCTTCTTCCCTTTTATTCTGACTGGTTCTATTGGCATTTTTGCTGAATTCTTAAAAGTTTTTTTGTTCAGTAATTGCTCATGAGCCACTTACATTAGAGAGCAAAATAAGTCAGAATAGCCTGAGTTTCTAAGAGCACTAATAATTTTTTTGTGAAGAGCCAGAGACTTGGCAAATACGCAATATGCATTAGAAAGAGGCAAATCAACTGTGTTCCTAATGCCATTTTTTTTTTTTTTTTTCTTTTTTTGATATTTGGATGACTGTTGGCTGGGTAGGTATAAAACCAAAATGGAATCTATGGGAAACCAGAGAAAATTAAAATGCTTTAAGAAGTAAAGGTCTGTAGCTGGAATAGTACTTTCTGTCCCCAGACCTCCTGTAGGCTTTGTGGACATCTTAGACAAACTGAGCAACATGGCTGCTTTACTGTCTAATGTGAAGGAGCTTGAAACAATATTCTGATCTTCTGTGCCAACTGTTCATTTGAATCCACCATGTATCAGATAATCAAAAGCACTATAATACCCAGTTTTTAATAATATTCTTAGTCTTTCAGTTGATGTTTCGTCTCCAGATTTGTTTGGAAGCATTCATGAAGACTCCAGTCTTTCTTCAGTAAGTTTGGCTTATGTTCATAAAAGCTGATGTGAAAATTAATATTTCTCAAAGTTACTGGAATGGGTCCTTTTATTATATTGTTTCAGAGTTACATTTTTCTTTTTTTAGACAGCAATTTTGTATTCTAGAGGCATTTACTAGATGCATATGTCCATAAGCATAAGAAAATATGAGGACATAAGGCTCTGTTTGCTTATGGTATCTTAGTTTACCATCTTAAGGTAACTAATGAAAGTATTTTTTAAAACCACATCTTCCTCAAACTGAAATGGCATCATTGAAATCAGTGAAAATAGCACTAGTGTTAAAACAGATGAAGATACGACTTTTGATCTATCACCTTGTTATAAAGTATAAGAGCTGGTCTGATTATTAGTTGATTTTTAAACCCTATGAAAATACAGATATTCAGTACTGTAGTTTTACCCCAAAAAATAAACATTACTGAGTAATTATTTATTTGACTTCTTTGGATTTGGTTTTGCTTTTTGGAAAATTAGAAAAAAAGAAGGGGATTTTTTCCTGACACTTTGGTTAATGTACTTTCTTCTAGTCTGGTAGCTACTGAAAAAATGTAGTT
Source organism: Coracopsis vasa (assembly GCA_026283785.1). Classification (NCBI taxonomy): domain Eukaryota; kingdom Metazoa; phylum Chordata; class Aves; order Psittaciformes; family Psittacidae; genus Coracopsis; species Coracopsis vasa. The sequence continues at coordinate 15,454 of JANHGB010021249.1, read as the reverse complement.
ATTCCATGAAAGAAACCTAGTGAAAGCGTCTTGTGAAGTTAATATTCCTTAGTACAAGTTTTACATGTTTTCAGAAGCCCAGCTTTGCTTATTTACAAGAGCAATAAGCATTCCTGCTACAATAAAGAATCAGATTGCCAAATCACGGCAAGTTTCTGAATTGCAGACTATAATAATTAGTTCTTTAAAGAATTTTATTCTTGAAACACATAGATTTTGATATTGATTGCTGATAAACTACCATTTTTGTGGCTGTGGTTTCCTCATGCATGTCATAGGTATGAAGGTTTAGATAAGAAGAAAGATAGTAACGATTTCAGACAATGTTTGACTTCCATAGTATCATATTAATTTTTTCCTGTCAATCACAGAACTCTTAGTCTTCTCTTTCCTGATTGAGTAATGAGAACAGAGAAAGTGAGTTATCAAAGTAAAATTCATCACTGTATTTTTAAAATTCTCTTTTTATCAGTAGCCTATGTACCAGCTGATTATAACTTAAAGTAGTAGTCAACTGCATATCTCAGTACTAGTTATCATGTTGCTGGAATACAAAACTGTCAGAAGTTCTTCTGGGGCTGAAAACCATTTTTAATCAGATCTGCATTCTTTTGGTGACTTCATTGCCAAATAATTTTATTTTCAAAATATTTGCTGGTTTTGATTTTGAACTGCTATCTGAGGTAGAAAAATGTTTTGCCATTCGGAGAAGAGGAGAGGGGAAGAGGGAAGACCAAATTATTTAAATACTAGTTCTGTCTTGTTTGGTTCTTTGTTTCTTTGGAAACTACACCTTGTTGCATCAAGGTCATGGAAATGCAACTCTGGTATCTCAACTCCAGAATGTGTTTGACTTTCTTGTATTTTTTTTTTAAAAAAAAAGGAAAAGAAAAAGAAATTTTCAAATTAATTGTTTAAATTGTATTATGTACTTCTGAATTTTCTAGTGGTTTAGAACAGGTGACTGTATTTGCTCAGTAGCTGTCCTGCTTCCCTAGTTTTAGCCAACTCCATGTGAAAGTGAAGATCACAGAATCACAGAATAGTTTGAGTTAGAAAGAATGCTCAAAGGTCATCTAGTTCCAACCCCCCTGCCATAAGCAGGGGCATCTTTATCTAGATCAGGTTGACCAGAGCCACATCCAGCCTGGCCTTGAATGTCTCCAGTGATGTGGCATCTGCCATCTCTGTGGGCAGCCTGTGCCAGTATTTTACCACCGTGATCTTCAGTTAATTTTATAATGGTCATAATTCTTAGTGTATTTCTTGAAACAAAGTAAAAGCCAGAAACAGCTTCCTGGAAAGCCGTCCAAACCTAATTTTTGTAGCAACGTCTTAACCACAGTTCTGTATTAGTCACAGCTATTCCAGTGAATGCTCCAGATCCTTGAAGAAAAGCATACAGTCGTCATATTTGATAATTCACTCAGTTCTTGGAGGTTTATTGACATAAATATTTGTAAACTCCACTTTATTTATCAGCATGTTTGTCACATGCAGAAAGTTAAAATGCTATACATTTACAGTGTTGGTCATGCTGATGCTTCTTTTCTAATTATTATACTTTTTCTTCTGTTGAAACAAAATTTTTAGGAACAGAGGCTTTTAATTGCACTCAGTAACTGCCGCTATCTGGAACGTCATACCTTCCTAAATATAGCTGAACATTTTGAGAAACATGGCTTTCAAGGTGTTGAAAAAATAACTCAAGTAAGTGAGAACACTGAAATGAAGTATCACTGCTTGAAGGAAACAGTTTTTCTTTGTTTTGCTTTCTGTGGAAATTAAGTGCAAGTATTCTTGGGTCTGCCTTCTACAAATTAGTGGGACTGCAAGCATCAGTTGGACACGACAATACAGTTGTATGTGTTCCTGTAAGGCTTAAATAGCTTGTGTAGCAAATGTGACCTCCTATTCAGGACTTCAGAAAGCTTATCAGATTTCTTAGTAAAGCTGTTTAATGTCACTGTCTTCTCTTAATGCTGAGAATAAAAGATCATTATCTCAGAAATATACTTGATAAATTATTTCATCTGGCAATCTGTGTTACTGATAGCTGTTGTTCATAAACTAGTTCAGGTTTTTTGTTGTGTTTTGTTTTTTGTTGTTTTGTTTCTTTGGGTTTTGGTTTTTTTTTTTTTTCAAAGAATGAAAATGTCAAAGTGGGTGGCAGTAGCTGTCTCATTTTCCTGCCTTTTTGTAAAGATTAATCATTTTTTATGAGAAATGTTGTGACTTAATCCTTTAGGGCCATAAACCTAGTTTATTTCCAGAAACATCTGTTGACTTGAAGTAAAATGTTATCTTTTCCAGTACAGAGTACAGTATTTCACTCAAACTGATGTTTCTACTGTGCAGTACATCCTTAATTTCATTCCGTCTGAATGTTGTTTGAATTTCTGTGGCTGAAGTAATTTTGAATAGCATTTAAATGGGGTTGATATGATTTGTATATTTAGTACAGTATACAAAATTACTCTAGATATTGTGGTTCTTTGCTACTGAAACAACTGAGTTGAGCTAGGTACAGTTAGTGTTGTCTATATAAGCAAATAAGACATCTGTTATGTATGTATTCAACACCATCTTGTACAGCCACATCAAAGTATTGCTGCTAAAAGTCTGGTAGTTTTATAAATGACAAAATTCAAATCTTGAAGTCGCAGATTAATTGCAAATCTGTGTTAACCCTTTGAAAGTGCTTACTGGCCCAGACTTGCATATATGGGACCCGTCAATCAGTAATGCTTCCTGGGAGAATTTGAATAATTAGATAGTCAGAGAGCAGTTTTTGAACCCTTCACCATTCACAGAGGTTTAGATGTGTTGGTTGATTTATTTCGGTTTTTTGTTCTGTCACCTGAACTTCTGTAATTTTTTTTATTGAATTTATTATTAGATAAAAAATTGTAATAAAGATTTGACAGAATTTTAGAAAAACACAATTGGTTTTTAAGATAACTGAAACAAAACTGTACTTTTAAATTGTTAGCTTTATATATGGATTTTTAATGTGATTTTTGTAGTGTATTTTGGTAAAAACTGTCCATTGTTGTGTTTTTTCTAAAGTTGCCTGTTAGCAGAGAAATCATTATTATCTAATATGAAAATACAGCAATCATAAAATGGTAACAAAGAAGTTTCCTTACATTCTATATGTTTGCTGTTTCCATTTTTTTCTTATGATGCCAAATACAAATTTATATAAAATGGCCAAACTTTATACTCTGCTATACACACATGCCATCTTGGCACATACTTATGATACTCACCTGTAGTTATATTTAATTTTTACATAAATCTTTTAAGTGCTTTTCTGCAGAGATTCCTTAGTTCAACACTTCATCACCCATTTAGCTAATTAGCAAGTGGGTGGGGAATTATCCCATAACATTCATCGTAGCTTATTGTTTAAGCTTCTGGATGTAATTGTTTCCAGAGTTCTGATACTTAGATAAGACAGAGGGGTTACTAGGATAGAGGCTCAAATGGCTTTAATACAAATTTGAAAACCGTAGTTACAGGGAAATTCTTGGAAGAATAACAATGAGTGAATGGTATGGTTTTGTGAGTATTTACCCCTCTTGAGCATCAGGAAAATGGGTATACACAATGGACGTTGCTGAGGACTTCTCCGCTTCGTTCCCCCATCCTGGGCTCAAAATCAAATTCAGGTGAATTGTTCATTCTTTCTTGTAATGTTTCCACCAGCTGTGAAAACCAAGTTTACCCACCATTATCTTAATTGTGCATTGAACTTGAAGCAGGTTGAAGGATGACAAATTAAGGAGATTTATCAGATAGAAAAGCACGAAAGTGGTAGTGTCTCTTGTTTCAAAACATCATCTTCACCATCCCAACTTTCCTGAATCTGACAGCAACTTTGATCTCTTTTCCCTTGCACTTACAATCTGATTCCTGAAGGCTTATCTGTCTGTCTATTCCTGACTCAAATACTGCAGTTCCCTTTCCTCTTCACTTAATAGTATGCCAGTGAAGAACACAGTTCAGAGACATCCCTGCAGTGAAAAATCTTCATTGCTTATTTTACAGTTTTCAGTATTAAATATTTAGAAAGGAATTAGAAGGAGTTGGTATTCTTATTTTCTTTCTTTTTCTTAATTTCTGGCTTGATCTAGACCTGCCTTTTTCCTCACATTTAAACCCCTTTGCTTCTGAAAATTATTTCATATATGCTTTTTTCCCTGATGATTGAGGAAAATGAGTAGTTTAAAATCTTTACTTTTTTTATTGCTTAAGCTGTTCTAAATACATTTAAATAGAAGTCACGTAATATTTTCCACATTTTATTTGCATTTTGCATCCATTACCATCCTAGGATACTGAATTTCTACTTTAATATTTTATGATATGCATTGCATGCCAGAATTGTTTTAGAAGCTGTAAGGTACCTATACCCCCTGTACCTATAACAGGGGGTATAAAAAAGTCTTGTATAAAATTTAAAGTTTCTAATACAATGAATGAACTGTGCTTATCTCTTTAGCTTTCAGTGTGACTAAGTTGTGTGAATTACTAAACACTGCATAGAGAGCTGTTAAAAGAGAAACCTTCGGCAGATGTTGATAAGCTGTTCTTATGCATCTGCTGTACCAAGGTGCTTTCAAATAAAGCAAGAAAGTTCACATATACTGTTTCAGAAGGCAGAGACTCCTAAATAAATCTGTGTGTCTGCTAAATATAGAGCAGATAGGTAGTGAGAAGTTGAAAAATTACAATTGGTATATCTTAAGTATTATATGAAAATCTTCATGTGTCAGACTGGAAATTATGATGGGCACATTTTAAAGCATTGACAAAACTCATTGTTTATTTGGTGCAAGATCAAGACCTCCTGATATGTAGGGGAAAAAAATACGCTATTAGACAATTAGAGTGAGCTGCCTGCTTTGGCATTCCTTGGACTTTCCCCAAAAATGAAATGAAAAGTGTAAGTAATTGCTACTCTTCATCAAAAAAGATGACACGAGGTAAATTTTTTGGGTGACTTAATTCTTGTAGTTAATGAGCATTTATTATGTTTTATCTTTTCCTGGTTTTTTTGTTTTTGTTTTTTTTTTTGTTTTTGTTTTTTTTTTTAGGTTAGTATGGAATCCTTGAAAGAACTGGATCAAAGACTGTTTGAAATGTACATTGAATTCAAGGCAGATCCGATAGTTGGGTCATTAGAACCTGGCATTTATGCAGGATATTTTGATTGGAAAGATTGTCTTGTTCCAGCAGGTAAATATCTACTTATTAAATTCTGAAATTACTGTAACAGTGATTGATAGGAGCTAAAGTATACTTTACCATTAAAAACTTTTTTGTAGTCTGTGTTTTCAGCTTTTGACAAGTTCTCATTATAAGTTCTTTCTCACAGACTTTACTTAATTCCTAAATCATTTTTCAAAAACCCCCAAATGATTAAAGCAGCTTTCATCATTGATAATCTCTTTAATACTTGTTTTTTGTGATTATTTTGCTTCATTGCTTGTATATAATAGAAAGAATTATAAAAGACATCTTTGCTATTTTCTTATGAAATTCATTGAGATTTGTTTGCGATTTTTTCCAGAGAATCTGGCTACTTTTGTAGTAGATGTAATTATAGTTCTGAAAAGGTAAAATTATAAGAAAACTCATGTTATAACAGTAGTTCAGCAAAGAATGTTAAACCATCGAAGAAGGGCAGCTATAAGGTATAGAATGGCTGAGATGTTAGCCACTATTTAGGTGCTTTAAGAGCCTCTGTTTTAAAGAAGCATAATATAAATGAGCCTTTCCTTTTTTTAAGTACTGAATACTGTGCACACTTAACATTTAGGACCTTTGAACATCTAATTTATTTTAGTCAAAATTTACAGATCTAAATCACTTCTCACATGAATGCCTGGTTAATATCGAATAGAAATTAGTTGCAGTAACATAGTACACAGTATTTTGAAGATGATCTTACATTAATTTTTCGTACATGATTGCCATGACAATTTGTACTTCCTTGTTTTGATTGTTTCATGGAGTTGTATATGGTAAGCTTAGCAGAAATTTTGTGGTAGTTCAAAATTTGCTCTAATTTGATCTAAAGTTTGTAAAACAAGAAGCACACTTGTAATCTGTGTATCAGGAGCTGTGGTGTTTGCTGTGTCTTAAAAACACAAAGGTCTTGGGGTTTATTACTTTAGAGAAGTATCTCTTCTATCTCTTGTTACTACTTTTGTGCTTAGAATATATATACAGTTTATAGCAGAAATAACGTAGATTTTATTCTTGCATATTCAAATTTATATCTGGATAATATGTAACTTCTCATCATGTTTGGAGTATGGTTTTGCTTGGCATGTCTGCATTCCTACCAGCTGACAAGGAGAAATAAGTTATTGTGTCAGCTTCTTTATATGTTCATTTCTTGATCTAGTGCATTGAGATCTATTTACTAGACTTCCGTTACCTTTGGGATTATTCTGTAGTATTTTTTTGTTTAAAGGGAATGTTGAATTTCTTTTAGAGGCGTGCCTTAGCCTGCTGCCTGCCCAACTTATTGTTGGCTTTTCATACTTTCTCTGCAACTTTTTGGCAAAAATCAAAGTGAAGATGATGAGTACTAGAAACTCCTTCTGGGTTAAACGTATCATGGTGGTGGCCAAGAGGTGCCAATATGAAGTAATAAAAAAATTGTTTCTTTGTGGGATTTTTTTTTTTTTGTCAATCTCCAAGCTAGACATGTTAAAAAGGAACATGTAGTCCCTTCTTCCATGCTCCTCCACCTTGATGAGCTCTCCTTCTGACAGATAAATTCTGTCAAATGTACTCTGTTGACTATTGGTATAAAAGAATATTGTTTAACACCAGCCAGCAACTAAGCATCACACCGTTTGCTCTCACCTGGATCATCATCCCTGTAATATGGAGAGATGCAGAAGGGTAAATGTAAGAAAACCCATGGGCTGAGATAAAAACAGTTTAATAATTGAAATAATAATAATAATTTAAATTGTAGTGAACAGTGAAATTTAAAAAAAGAGAGATAACCCCCCCCCCAAAAAAAAGAAAAACAACAACCAAAACAAAACAGAAAAACAACAAAAAGTGATGCAAATGAAAAATAATTGCTCACTGATGCCCAGCCTGTTCCTGAGCAGGGGTACCCTGACCACCTTTCACCTAATTTATGAATATGATGGTCATATGGTAAGGGTCATACAGTATATCCCTTTGTCCAGTTTGGATCAGCTGTGCTGGCTGTATCCCCTCCCAGCATCTTGTGCCACTCAGCCTCCTTTCTGTCAGGGTTACTTAATTTATTGTAAGCACTACTCAGCAACAACTAAAATATCAGTGTTTAATCAACATTATTCTCATCCTAAATTCAAAACACAGCGCTATACCAACTACTAGGAAGAAAAATAACTCTACCCCAGCTGAAACGAGGACAGAGTGTAGCTTTGGGTACTTTCAGTTTGTCAGCTTATAATGATGGTTACTTGCTACAGAAAATATTTGGTGCTCTAAAGATGAAATTAGTAAGTGACTGGGAAAACCTCTCTCTTGGAGGAGGTAGATGAGCTTTATTGTCAAAAAGAACTGGAAAAACAAACAAAAAAAAAAAACAGCACCCAAACACCTTTTCATGGGACAATATTCAATTAAAAAAAAAACAAAAAACAAACCAACAAAACACACCGTCCAGCAGGCGTATGGCATATGATTAATTTTTCTTGTCCAATAAACTAGTATTCACAAATATCATCGAATTGTGCAGCAAGATTATAGTTGAGAAAATAGACTTTTTTGTAATTTTAAAGATGCAGTTAGTACTGCAGTACACATACTGCCTTTTAATTTTGCTCTTAGAAAAACCTGGAACAGCTTTACTTTACAGCTCATCTCCAAGTACAGCATGTAAAGTGTCTACCTTATTAAACAGATGACTGGGAGCGGGACACACTGAGTCAAAGACACAGTTCACTCAAAGATTTGTTAAAGAGTGACACATTGATTTGTTGAGGGGGAAAAAAATATCAGTTGTATAGTAGAAATTATAAAGATTACTGAAGAATAGATAATGACTGAAAAACTTAGATTTTATTTTTGAGCAATTTGCCTGGTTTAGATCTTGACTTTTGTGGCCTTAATTTTAAAAAAGTAAAAGCGTTGATGATATTGGCAAGGTAAAACATTTACACATCAGCCATGTTCCTGACTGTTACTATCAGTGATGTGCAGTGTTGCATAATTAAAAGTTACTCTGTGTTCCATAGTAGGTACAACTATGCCCAATTGTCAAGATGTAAAAGTCTGGCCTGCAGGTTTTTTTGTATGGTGCTTCTGCGTTAGCTTTCAATAGTACTAGCAATAGAAAAAAGCCAAATTTTGACAAGAAGAGGGGGTGCTCTGAAAGAAGAGGACAAAGGCATCAATTTGCTAATATTTAAAAGATAAGGTAAAAGGCAAATAATTTCTCTGATGCAGCCTGAGACTTTGAAACATTTTACCTGGCAATTTAAAATTTATCCATAGTTGGGCATGTTGATGCCATGGATATATCTTTTGCAAACAACATTTTTGAAAAATGTGGGTGTGAAAATATTGGGGAATTGGCTAGAAATAACATTAAAAATTTTATGGTCATGAATTTCCCATGTTGCTAGTCCAGCCCAGAGCTTCAAGACTGCAACTGCTTCTGAGCAATTGTACCAGTAAAGCACTAGTAAGTATTCCTTTCTAGAGAAAGAAAGGAATGTTACCAAGCAGAATGAAGAAGCTGGAAGTCTAAATAAAATGCAGAGAACACCTCATCTGGACTATCAGAAGATAATGCTTTTGGATAGATGGAATTGTTCACGGAGAGCATACTAGTGCTGGTAGAAATTAAGGTAACTGCAAGGGAGAGACCAGACTGGGGTGAAAAGCTTGCGATGAAGACTGGTATCAAGCAAGGAACAAAGGTGAACAAAGAGGGGAAACCAGGACTGGATGAGCAAAGTAGAAACATACATTAGGGTAGCATTTAGGAATAGAATTAACACAGAAATGGATTGCAAGGGATTTATACAAATGAGACAGACTTGAAGTGCAGATTAAATGGCAGAGAGGTCTGGTACTCAGTAGATCAGTAAGCTTACCAGAAGCTGCAGTGTAATCAAAGAAATACCCTCGATCTTGCACTTTCATCCTCTAGTGATGACATCCTGTTAATGTCACTGATTACTTTTTTCTTTGCACAGCTGGCAGAAGTTATGAATGTATTACTATAAACTTACAGTAACGCTACAGGCAGTGCTGCATGCTTTATATATCGTGTGTGTGTGTGACTATATACATATATATATATATAGATATGTTTTTTCTCAGTACCACTGAGAAACACAATGGCCTGAGTGTTTTACCTTGCCAGTGCTATCAGTGTTGTTTCCTTTTTAGAATTGAGGCTACAAAAGTCAAGGTCTACAACATCCGCCACATGACTCAAATACATATAAATCCACTGTACTGAATTCACATGTATGTATTGCTAATTCTGTTGAACCATATAGACCAGTGCAGTAGGAGAATTTTCTGCTTTTTGTTTGCTTTCCTTTCTATGTCAGTAAAAGTTACGTACAGAAAAAATACAAAAAGGCAATCAAGTATAATCCAGTCTTTGAATAATATTTTCTTTTCCCACATGGGAACACTTGACTTGCTTCATGAAATGTAGGCTGTTTGGGAGATAAAACTGGGGTTTCTATTACGTGGAGCTCTTACAGGCAAAAATCTGTACTTGGCTGTTACAGGTTTTGAGAAGCATAACCTGGGAGGGGAGAAAAGTGGAGGCAGGATTCTGTCCACAGTCTTTTCTATGTCATGTTAATAACTCGAGCATTTTTGGTTTTATCTTTAAAATGCATTCTTTGACTCCAATCAGTTTGAACATTCATGCTTAATTTGACTACCTAAAGTCTTGTAATGTATAGAATATTCAGACAAATATTACCCAAAACTTCGACAAAGTCAAAGATGACTTTACAGTCATCTGCCTGTAAGTACCGAGGACAATATTTCCTTGCATCTTATAATTCATGGGGAAATAGAAGGGAAAACAGAAGAATAAGAACTGTAATAAATGAACATTTCTGAAGAAGGAATTAGAATAAAATTAAGAAACCTGCTTTTTGAGCAAGCTTTGGAAAATAAGTAATATTAAAGTTTTGTATCGTGTTTCTGTCAGTGTGGAAAAAAAAGCATATGGCATGCTCTCTTAAGCAAATGTCCTGTAATTATCAGATATTTATTTATTTATTACATATGGTTTTTGTTATAGTGTTAAATATAAGGAAGGGCAAATTGTTTGCATGGGGCAAATTTTAATTTAGTCTATGTGCTAAAACTTTTACTGTTTAGTTTTTCAACATACATGCATTTTTCAATATGAAAGCTCTGAATGTCAGAACTTGCACACAATGTAATTATACATTTGCCCATTTATTTTGATCTAAGGTGTGACTGCTGGTGTTAGAAATAAGTATTATTAACTTAATTAGTTTTATTGTTAATAAATAACTTTCATTTAAATTTTCGTTTTAATTTCAGTGTTGGCGTCTGAGTCTTTACAACAAAGACTTCTTTCTAACATGTAGAAACAATGAAATCTGGTTTGGTTCTTTTTTCTTGTTTGAAACATTCTAATTTAATCTGTAGTATTAACAGAATTAAGAGATGAAAGGAATAATGGGAAACAATCAGTTGCTGAGTATGAGTTTACAGCATTTTTTTGTGTAAACTGATCAATCAGTTCAGCGTACAAGGTCGTTTGTGTTCTTTCTTTCATAGTAGGTTACGTTTTACTGGGTTTATTAAAGTTCTGTTTTAAATGCATTTATGTTTGTCTTAGTCATCTGACAAAATTAGTCTGTGAGCTCTTCTAGATTCCACGCCGATAGGCTTTTGGAGGATGGATGAGGTGGTTGTGTTACTCTAAATTTGGATTAAAAGATTTCTGTGTATTGAAGTTTGTACAGTAGAAGCAGAAGTAGTTGTGTGTGGGCATTCTGTCTTTTAGATTATTTTAAGATTTTGCATGAAAATGTCAAGTTATTTTTAATAATATGGCAAGTTTCATTGTATTTTGTTTACATATGCAAAAACTACGTAAAATTGATATTATAAGTGTGGATTTCTTTACCATACAAAAGAAATCCACACAAAAAGTGCGTGTTGATTTGTTTTCCTGAGGATTTCAGATATGGTCATCACTTTTCATGACTTATTTTTGAAATGCTGGCTGCTGTACAATCTAGCCAGCGTTCACTCAAAGTTCACGGCATAGAGAGGTGCATGTGCGAGTCTAATAATCTTTCTAAAATATGTATATACTGTGTTTCACTGGAGGTGTCAGATATTGGGTGGTTTGGGGGGGGTTTCTAGTATTTAAAATTTCACATTGCAGTGAAAGTTTCAGGTGATTTCACACTTTCTGCTGAAGGTTGATTGTGTTTTTTAGATAATCATTCTGTACTTGGCATAAGTTGAATATAGTAGACTTAAATCTGAATTTCTTGTTGTTTGGCATGTTAAGGGAGCATTGTTTGGAACACTTCAAATATATCAAATGCCACTCTTACAGTAAAAGATTAAGTGCGTCAGATCTGCTAAATCAGATTTGATATACTTGTCACATCTCTTATCTGTTATTTGTCTAATCTAAAAATCTAATAAAACACTTCTAATGGCAATAGCCTGATGAAAAGGTACTGAACAGTTAAAATTGAAATATCAAAAGGCATATTTAATTTGTACTTACACAGCGACATACTTGTCAACCCTAACTTTTCTTCTTTTGTTTCATTTGGGGCACTAGTACCCTGCTTACATGAAAGATGACAAGTGCATTTACATCTTAAAAACATTTGGGTATAGTAGATTTTTTTTTCTTGTTTTGTGGGGGTTTTTTTGTTTGGGTTTTTGTGGGTTGGTTTTTTTTGTTTTTTTTGAGAAATAGGCAGTTACTTTTTGATTGAAATAAATTTGCAAAATAGTTTGGTTTGAAATCTCTAACTCTTTAGGTTTCTTCTAACACTTCAACTGGATGGCTTCAGAATTATCTTGCAACCTGCGCATTCTTGCATCATGTGCCATTGTGTTTCATTTTCTTACAGTGTTTCTCGGGTTGCAATTTAGAGTGCATGGAGGTGTCAGCATTGGTGAGAGTAACTTCAGCTAGTGAAAAGGGAACTTTTTGTAGCAGCAAAGTGGGGGGGGAGGAAGAGGAAAGGGTGTTTGGTTTTGGGTTTTTTTTTCTTTATTTTCCCCCTACCGTACTCCTCCCCGGACTGCACAAAAGAGGATCAGCACTTGAAGAAACAGCTTTGTATCTGTGTTGGTGTGTTATAACTTTGTTTAAAACACCAGAGTGTTCTTATACACAGTCCTCTTCAAGTATTCCAGTTAAAATATGCTTTCTTTTTTCATTTTCTTCATTTCATTCAAACCGCTTTCCAACATTCATTAGTAAACTGATACTTTGTCATTATATTAAGGAAATAATAACTGTGTTCTTTGTCAACAATCAAATTTTTATTAGGATGAGTTGAATTCAACATCCTTAAATGACCTGTTTAACTATCAAATGTAAGAATCCATGTGTTGCACAAATGCAGTTCTTGCATTTGGTTTACTACATACAGTTCTTCACAGAGTTGAATCGTACTAAAATTTCAAAGTCAGGGGTTAACATATTGTAGCCTTTCAATTAATTTTGTAAAAATAAATTGATTTCCTGCTTGAAATATAAGCACAAGTTTCACTGCATGTTTCAAAATACCTTCATTTGTGTAACTTCATTTTAACCTCAGATTTTCGTCAATTTCACTTTTAGGCATTCAGGTTTCATTGTGTTTTTCACTTCTGCAGCAATATGATTTCTTTAACACATTACATTAGTGTCTGAATTATAAATATTAAGGATCATTCTAGCTAGTGAAATTGAATGGACATTTTACCCTTTCTGTATTGGGTAACAAGGAAAAAAAAAGCGCAAAAGATGAGAACAGGAGAGGAAACTGTTTCTTCAGCTTCTTATAGTTTCTGCTTGACTGGTTATCTAATTTCTGACTGTTACAGAAATCACAGCAGAAACTGTCCTGAAGAGGCACTACATTTTCTGGTCCCTACCTGCCACGTACTGAGTTGCACTTGCATGTAGACTTTATTAGATACCTTTTTGTGCTTCTGCATACTTCTTGCATGCAGGATTTTCTCCTGCAATTTTGCATCGAGTTTCTTGGCTGGTCTCAGCAGACCTTAGAGTTCACATGTGCAAGCATAAAGTGTGTTCATCTGCAACTTAACTATTTTATTTCTTATGCTTCCTCGTGCTTTGCACGTGTCTGCCTTCACACAGTCCCGCTTTATATTGGGTTTGGTTATTAAGCATACCAGTAGCTGTCTACTAGACTGTCATCGCTGTCCCACCCATCTTCTCTTTGGCTTTACCTTTCAGACTTCTTCGTGTGATAATTTGTGGCAATTCTGTTTCTAAAAATCTTTCTCATCTGAAAACTTTGAAGACCTAGACCTGGCTTCGTTTATATTGCTTGAGGGATAGGAAGAGCATGAGCACAAAAGCCTTCTATCTATAAAATGTTGCTGCAATTTCTTGGTCAGACTGTATCATAGTCATCTTCTTGCTTGAGAATTGTGCCTGTTCGTGTACCCTTTCTAACTGACAGTATTAGAGGTCACCTAAATGAGATGATAGTTATTGCAACTCTAGAGGATTTACTTACAGCAGTGTCTGACAATTCAAAAGTCTCTTTTGCCAGCAGGTTGTAGGAAGTTGTACCATACTTGCCTCCAGTATGGCATTCAAAGATTTTTATCAGTCATGACTGATATTGGCTGATCTGTAGTAGAGGTTTGTCAGCTGCTGTTTGAAGCTAAGTTGTAGTCCTCTAGCTCAAATTATAAAGGACTGGAGTTTTGTGTGTAATATTTAAATAGAAAGTCCCAAGTTAGAACTTTGCTATTGGGCTAAGTAAACTCAACTGCATCAAAATTGCCTCTTGTCTGCAGAAAGCTGCCTGTATGATTACTGTAATTCACACTGTGTGCTTAGAGAATGATTTTTCTCTTGTTATCCTTTAGCATAGTGGTGCTAGTTAGAAATAATCCATAACTGTGTATTCAACACTGATAGAGGTGCTTGTGGTGGGAATTCTTCAAGGGCCGTAGAAAATACAGTGTTATGGTCCCTCCTGCACCATTTGTGCAGATGTAGAGAATCATCTTAAAATGCCTGGGTTTTGCTGCAGACAAGCTCAGCAGAGGAAGTCCAAAAGCCTTGAGACCCTTAATAATCTCACTGGTCAGTTCATATTCTGGTTATGGCTTGAAACGTCTCATAAGGGGTTTATGATCAAGCATAAACAATACTGAATTCAAGGTGAAGGAGGAATGGTAAAAATTATTTTCTAGTCCTTGAATATGTGCAATAGTTAAGGATGCTGCAGTTATTAACATTTTAAAAACACTGGTGAAAATACAGTCTCCAAGATGTAGCTTGCCACTGAACAGAAAAACCAGCAAAGTGGGGAAAACAGCTATCTGCTTGGTGCTTCAGTAACCATTTCTGCAAAGGGCTGTGTGCTTGGTTTTAAGTTGAAAATTTTAGTGTAACAAAAAGTCTCAGCTTTCTGTACAAAATTTCTATACAAAATTTAGCCTGGAGCATATTCTCTCTAGCCAAGTTATCAAGCCCTTGAACTCTTACTTTTTAAGTGGGAAAATATGATAGGCTCCTAACAGTACAGCAGATCCATTGTAATAAAAACCATTTCATTGGCTTAAAATTTCTTTACACGACAAATAGCAATTTAAATTTAATGAAACACTTAAACTTTATTGATGTGTGGATGAAATTATAGTGTTGGACTTGTTCAGCGGTTGAAGTGATTCAAAATTATTAAAAGCCTTTACTTTGAACTGTGAAAAATCTTAAACTTTCCAGTTGTTGTGGGTTATTCCAGAGTCCAGATAGCTTCCAAATGTTAATTTTGGACTTGAACAGATTTTAAGGATCTATTTTTCAGGTCATGCAAAGACATTCTTCATTTTAAACCCATGCCCGTTTCAAAATGCTGTAGGGAGTCAGTGAAACTTGGAAATTAAAAACTGTGAAATAGTAACACTGGAAGCCAGTTACAGCGTCTCACCTTCACTCTAATAAATAAGATAAATATGCATTCTCACTGAATACTGTATGTGCCTCACAACAGGTTTTACCACATTTTTTGTTTTTTCCTAGCAGAGTATAAGGCACTAAGGTTATTGGTTTTTGCTTTTTTTTTAGAATCATAGAATTGTAGAATAATTAGGGTTGGAAAGGGCCTTAAGATCACCTAGTTCCAACCCCCCTGCCATGGGCAGGGACACCTCACACTAAACCATGTCACCCAAGGCTCTGTCCAACCTGGCC
>JANHGB010021248.1:0-15908 GCA_026283785.1 Coracopsis vasa | reverse complement strand
CTTGACTGTAAATGCCCACATCATGTTGTAAACAATTTCCTTTTGTACATGTAACATTTTTTTTGACAATTTACCTTTTTCATACGCAGGTGTATTCTCTTGCAGCAGTCTACTAAGCTGGAATCCATTCAAGTGCACAAAACGCAGTTGTTCTCTCATTGTCCTGCCTCCCACTACTGGCAGTATAAGGTTCCCAACACTGTTTCTTGAAATCGGTAGACCAAGACCTACTGCCAGAGTGCTAGCTAAATCAGTTTGTTGCACAAGGTCAGGTTGCATTAGAGGACCTAGAATCGACCAAAACAGGAAAAGAAAGAAAGTGTTTCAGTAACAGGTCCATTTTATTTCTCCAGAGACAGCTGGCATCTTGTTAGTTTCAAAGTTTTTTCCATTGGTGCTAGATCAGCTATTTGGAGTAACCTACAAAGAGCTGAGTGATCTTTTTCAGCTGCTGTCCTCTGCTGTTGTAAAAACAAAATTTATTCAATTCTCAGCAACTGCTGTAAACACAACATTAATATTGTACTTGTAAAAAAGCAGGTGGTCTGGGAGATCACCTTAATACCAAGTAGCAGCCCACATCATAAGAGGGTTTGACAACTTTTACATTAGAAAAAATAGAAAGCACTACAGTAGACTAATTTAATGCATGGACAAAGAATGAGAATTTAAAATAATCTTGACAGCATTCTGGAAGTTTCCTGATAATGACAACAGCTCAAGATATAACTTATATCAGGTTGCTAGGCAAACAGAATTAGAGGTCAGCTGAATGCTGAAGCCCAAATCCATGGCTCTGCGCAGCCAAACTTAGTGATTTTCAAAGAGTTCTGTGCAGGATGCCATTACCTTCCAGCAGTTATATGGATTAGCCTTCAGTCCCACAGACACCTACATACATGAATGATTTCACAAATGTAAGTAATCTTTTGTTTAAGATTGTCTTGTCAATTGTTTCTTTGTGTGCTTTAGTAGTTACATAACACTGTTTTTCTATTATGCTTTTTCTTTGTTCTCTTTGTAACTCCAGACACTGAAGTGTTTTGACTTAAGTACAGTACAGAAAGAATTTTATATGCAGTCTTTATAACTCTCAAGGGTCCCTTTAAGAGCATTAGAACTTCTCTCATTTCTCATGTAGCTCTGATTAATCCCATACTTGTACAGAATGCCATCTATAATCCCTAAAACCTCTTTGCATGAGCGCCTGCACGTCAGCAGTTTTCAGATTTCATCTTTAAAGGCAAGTTCTTCACTGGTTAAAGAAAGACAAACTACCAAATGCATTTAACCAGTCATGGGTGACACATTCCTGTAGAAGGCTACACAAGTAATATTCTGACAGCACACTAAATGCAAAAGCCCACAGGATTACTATTTTGAGATCTACCAAATTAACCACAGTACATTTTGTTTACATTAGGATCATAAGGAGCAGTCACTAGAATTCTGATTAGTGTAGCAATGAGAAAGCTGCTGTGTATTTACATGAGCATCATCACCAATCACAAACTTGATCCCAAAGACAGGTGAACAGAGGTATTTCACTGTATTGTAAAACCTGCATGTTTGGTTTAAACCTAACAGAAACTAATCCCAATGAATAGGAGATTGCATTTACAGAAACTACACTCTCATGGCCTGATTCCTAACACATAACAATGAAATTTATAAAGCAAAAACTTAACCTGAGCACTATGGTCAGCTCTTGACTTTGTTTTGGGTTTATATCTTAGCAAATGGAACGTGTCTTTGGGCATGAATGGAGAAAGATTTGAAAGCTGAGGTTGAAAAGGTCTGGAAGAGGTGACCCGAAACACGGGCTCATGCGTGTCAGGCCTTTGGCCCTCCAGAGCCGCATCTTGCCATGGGTTTTAAGATGAAGTTCACTCCGAGACCAAAAGGAGAGGCAGGCTCCGTGGGTGCTGCATGCAGCTCTTTTATTTTCATTGTCTTTACAGACACGTGAAGCATCCTCACAGTCATTGCAGAACCCCTCTCCTGCAGTGCCTCCAGCAGAACGTGTCACAGGACCGGGGCTCACAAGGACCTTTATCGGCTGTTGCTGATAAATATCCCTGACCCGGAGAGATGGGAGGTCTCCCAGGGGACATCAAGATGTCATGTTCTGTACGGATTGAGGTAAAAAGGAGGGTAACAGGAAATAAATATACTCTAACGTTTGTTTTAATGTTCAATTTTAATGCAGGATATATGGATTTAGTGTGGGAAACCGTTAGTGGACACGTAACATGCGATGGAGCCGTTTGCTGCTACACTTGAAACTACTGCGGGCATCCTCATTTCTGCCTTCCCCCGGGGCCTGCCACATCTCCACAGTGGAACACAACCGTTCCCTTCAGCAAATCCTACTTCTCCAAGCTCATTGTCCCTGTGGGAAGCGCAGGACAGGGGCTGGCCCCCTCCACGACAGCAGAACCGGCTCTTCCTGATGCCTCAGCATTCCCAGGCCCATTACAAAAATAAAATACTTCTGTTTTTACATTAGTATTGGAGCTGAGGCTAAAGAACTAGAAAAATGAAACGTTTGTTCGGCCTTGCACTGGCCCCAGGCAGGTATCTACAGTACTGAGTGCAACATCCCAGGGAATGGCTGCTATAAATATACACCGCAGAAAGAACGTCTGCAAAACGCCCATGGTTTATACAGGCAGCTTTCTGTTTAAATACAGCTATTTATACCTTGAACAAAACCAGAAGCATTGGCAAAATCTGGTCCTATCGAGGGCTGTTATTTAATAGTATCACAAACCGGAGGGAGTTTCAACTGCTTTTGGTATGCGGGTTTCCTCTGAGGTTGATGATCTCCTTGTATTAAGGGTCTATAAGAATTCCCAGTGCCCAGGGAGAAGGAGGTGCCTAAAGCTGAGCTCCTGTGTGGCACTGATGTCTGTGCAGCCGAGGGGGGCTCTGGAATGGGGACCACTTACCCAGCACTGTGTGTGGCTGACCTGGATGCTCGGGGCTGGGTTTAGCTGCAGAACACAGCACTTATGGAACCCGTCCCACCAGCAGCCAGCCAAATGGAGAGAGAAAGGTCATAGAATCAGCCTGGTTTGGGTTGGAAGGGACCTTAAAGCTCATCCAGCTCCAACCCCTTCCACTAGAGCAGGCTGCTCCAAGCCCCGTCCAGCCTGGCCTTGAACACTGCCAGGGATGGGGCATACTAAAACCTGTGCTGTTGTGAGCAGTCCAGCACATGCAGGTGATCCCAGCACCCACTCTGCCTGGGGGGTTGGTGCTTGCTTGGTTGGGGTTTTCTAAACCCTCAATATTTGTTCCACACTCCCTTGAGAGCAAAGTGGGGGCTGGAAAATCACCGGCTGTAATGGATGATTAAATACATCAATAGGTGATGAGGCCTTCCTGGAGTTACCTGAGCCTCTTGGGGCTTTAACACAGCCCCAGTGCGTGCTTTTGTCCTTCAGCTTCGCTCTCCTCTTCAGCCTACAACAACTTATTTATTTCAGATGCTGTATTTGGCATGCTGCGTTACAAATGAAATAAATCAAACATCTTTCATTTAGATTAAACCCTCAATAACTGAAAAAAACCCAAAACAACCCCAAAAACCCCATCCGAGGCAGTGCGGTTTGTGCCCACACCAAAGCAAAGCAGAAGGGTCAGGCTGGGCTCATTGCTTTCACCTGCAGTGCCTCTCCAAGCCCACGATGTACCATCAGCTGATGGTCCCCAGTGCAGGTCACCCAGGGCCTCAGGACCAACACATCAGGAACATATAACAGTTATAAAGAACTAAACAGGATGCCCTCAAGCCCATCTCACTGCAACTTCAACCAGGTACTTGCGGTTTGCTTTTGGTTTGCTTTTGTAAACAGCTTTTATTGGGAGTGTCATGGGCGAAACAAAAGTCAAATGTTCATGGCACTAAACCATTCGGCCGGCAGCGGGTCCGGGATGGCTGATGGGAGCTCATGGCAACGCTGTGCTTTACAGGCTGCTCGTTAAAGTAAGGAAAGCACATTGGAGTTTGAACCTATGCAAGTGAAGGTCTAGAGGGTAACAGGTCAGTTACTCACTTGGCAGCCAAAGGAAACCTTGACACGAGTGCAAAACCAGATGGAAAACGCCTCTGGTGTCTGCTCCAGGGGGGTCTCTGCGGGTGCAGGTGGAAGCGGTCGGCCAGCACGGGCAGTGCTCTGGGGCTCGGGTTGATGCTGCTCTGTACATTCATGCACCTCTGCTGCAGACACGTGCTGTTGCTGGGTTGTAAAGTCGAGCAGGGACGGAGGGAGCTGCAGCGGGCAGGGGGTGCAGGCAGAACCCGCTGCCTTGACGGTGGCACTGGTCATGCCCCATGGGAAGGGAAGGAGGGACATTCAGAGCCAGGCTGTGCAGCCGAGTGGGTGCCAGGCCCCGAACTGCCCCTGGAAGGAGGGGAAGGGGCTGAGCTGAGACACTGACCCCATCAGTGCCTGTTCCCGGCCAGTCTGTCCCATCCCACCCCAGCACAGGGACCCCGGGCAGCCCAGCTCCAACAGCAGCAGCAATGGGGGATGAGCTCGATGAGGGACACAAACCCAGGGGCACCGTGCCCACAGCCGGGGCTTGGGCTTAGAGCTGGGCACATATGGCAAGAGGCATTGCCATAGCGATGGCAATTGGCGTTCAGTCACCTGGTTTTGGTGGGGTTTGGTTTGTGAGAGGCTAAGGTGCGCCGGAGGCAGTGCAGCCCTGCCATGGCACCAGGAGGAGCTGCATGGCCATGTCCCATCCTATTCCAGCCACCCCACAGCAGCCAGCACATCCTTCCCTGCCTCCCGGCACAGCTCCAAGCGCTCCTCACACCGATGCCGGAACAGAAAACCAACAGAGGGTGAAGAACATGAGCTGGGTGAAAGAGAAGTCTGGGTACCCCGGGGGGATACCCGGTGAATGAGGAAGGTTTTGGCGCAGTCTTGCTCTTGTATTGACAACCCCCATCAAATGCCAACAACCTGCATCATCGGGGGGTAACGTTAAACACGGTCCTCCTGCTCTCACAGGGTCGTTTGTGGTCTCAGCCGCGTCCCACCAGCACCAGCGACGTCCTTCTCACTAGTTGCGGTATTGGTATAAAAAGTTAAAAGCCACGGGGTGCCTGTGGGTGTCCGTGCGCCTGTCCCGTCCCTCCGGGGGCCTGGGCACCCCTTGCACAGCACGCAGCCAGGCTGGGCATCACCGTCCCCCGGGGCACCCATGGGCAGCAGCAGCAGCAGCAGCGGCAGCGGCCGCCTTCCCCTCGGCCGCCATCCTCATCCTCACCCTGTCCCGGGCAGGGGCCGCTCAGAGCTGGGTCTCGTCGCGCGTTTCGGGGTTGCAGGGCCCCACTTTGTTGCTGTAGCTGCTCTTGCGGCTGTGGCCGTCGTTGGCCACGTGGGCCAGGGGGTCGGAGCGGATCAGGTACCTGCGGGGCACAGCTTGGTTACACCAATGGGAACCCCCCTGCAGTTCCCCAACAGCACCAGGGAGCTGTGCAACCACTAAACCGGGGTCTGGCCCATCCTCAAGGCTGGGAAATGTGGGGATGCGCCATGGGGCTGTGCTCAACAGTAAAGAGTTATTTTTCCTTCTGCTGCACGGCAGCAAATCCAAGGGAAAACCTTCACACCAAGAGTCAGAACCATGGTGAGTGAAGCTGGGGTGGTTTGGGCACTGCTTGGGAACATACGG
The DNA here is from genome assembly GCA_026283785.1 of Coracopsis vasa. Taxonomy (NCBI): domain Eukaryota; kingdom Metazoa; phylum Chordata; class Aves; order Psittaciformes; family Psittacidae; genus Coracopsis; species Coracopsis vasa. The sequence continues at coordinate 10,214 of JANHGB010021248.1, read as the reverse complement.
AATGGGGACAGCCTGGAAAGGAGGCAAAACCCCACTGGTCCTTATGAGAAAGGCTGAAAGCAATGCAATGGGGGCAGGCAGAGCTGGGGCAGGTCTGGGGGCACAGGGAGAGGCTAAGAGGGATGGAAGCAAACACCTACACGATGTCATTGAGCTCCAGCCGCGTGTCCGGAGGGGGATTGATGAGGACGTAGGACAACGTGTTCTGGTGGTCGTTCATCTCATCTGCGAGAGAAGGGGAAAGGGCTGGTGAGGGATGCCCTGACAGACACCCCATGGCCTCGGTCCCACAGCCCCACTGCAGCATCCCCGAGCACCCGGCTCTGAGGGATTGCAGCTCATTCCCAACACACGGCATTGCCATCGGAAGAGCACCAAGGACACTGCTGCCACCTCCCTCCATGCCTTCCCAACCACTCCCCCCAGCTGCATGGCTGGCAGATGTAACTCTTCAAAGTCCCTGTTTTCCCCCATAAAAAAGTAAGTTTTCTTACCTTGGTTTAGTGCAAGAAAGGGAACAGGTTAGTCTTGCCATGTTAGGTCTAGCACAACGAGTCCAACCACTGGCTCAGGGCCGCCAACCCCCCCCCAGGCCGCTCTGCCCGCTTCTCCCCTTCTTGCATTACTTAATTTAGCATCATCCAGCAACAGGCTTTAGTTCAATCACTGCTTCTTTCTCCTGCCCAAGGGAAACCACCTCCCTGGAGTTCCAGAGCCATCGATGCCAGTCAGGGATGGCTCTAAACTACAGTGACCACCCGGGGAAGGGCTCAGGGCCACCCATGGGTGCTGCAGGGGCAAAGGGGTGGCCCCAGGGCCGGGGGGGGGCTGTGCTTTCCACAATAGCTGAGAACAAGATCATAGGTGAAATGAATGGGGGTGCAAGGCTGCGGGCGGCCGGGGAGGGGGGGAGCTGCGACAAATAACACCATTGACAGATGGATGTGGATGGACAGGAAGGAGAGGGGATGGACAGGCGGACGCCGGGGGCAGCATGAGCAGCACGGTGGGACGCCAGCTCGCTGCAAGGCTGTCACTGGGACACCTCTTGGGCTGTCAGAAGGGTCCCTCTTGAGCAGCATCGGTGCACATCCGATGGTTGCTGGTCTCAGACAACCGGAGCTCGGTTTGGTGGCAGCAGGACCAGGAAACGGCCACCGGGAGAAGGGCTGCTCCCACCACCCCATCCCTGCTCTCCCCCTGCCCACCACACAGCAGGACACAGGATGAGTCTCCAGCCATAACAGCACCCATGGGTGCATGATCACCCCAGGCACAAGGTAGTGGCCAAGCCAGCTGCTCTTCAGTCTCAGGACTGGGGTGGAACCTCTGAAATGGGGCTCTCTATAGCTGTGCAGTGAGCTACAGCAGCTCAAGCCACCGCAGCCGCGAGGCCTGGCACCCTGCACAAACAGGCCCCTACATGCATTTGGCCACTGCATGTCCAGATGGGTCCCAGGGCATCCCTGCAGCTGGACCGCACACAGTAGAGTTTGCAAAGGAGCATGAGACCCTTGTTTTGCTGCTCAGATACCTCCCAGCATCTCTGAACCCACAGAAGGTGCCTGATGATGGATGGGACCACGGAAGGGAGATGCTGTACCAGGGTGCTGGTCCAGCCCTGGGTACCAGCCGGTGCCTTGAGCCTTGTCCATCCCAGTGCTCATCCTTACAGCGAGGCGGGGACAGGGGGTGGCAATGCTGGGGTGCGGGTGGCACACACAGACCCTGGGACCCGGCGGGACACACGGGGTTGGACATGAGGAGGGAGGTGGGAAGGGCCCTGGCTCGCGGCAGGTTCCCCTGCTCCATGGAAGCACCTTTTCCTGACCCCCATGCAGCCAAGCCAGGCACTGCTGAACCCACCAAGTATATTGCCATGTGGTCCCCTGCGGCACAGCGGCGGGGCTCAGCCCAGAGCGCCCTCCAGCAATCACTGCGTTTGTTTTGGGGGGGGGGAGCCAGCGCTGAGCTCCAGCTCCTGCACCGGGAGCGATGCCACAACGTCGGGTGCTCACCCATGGGGGCTCCTGGTGTAGGGTGAATTGACGGTGCTGGACCCTCTGTGGTGCTCACTCAGCCCCAGCTCTTCTGCAGGATGGGGAGATGCCAGCGGGGTCCGAGCTCTGCCCAGCACCCACCACCCTGCTGGCAATATACTGTGCTGGCGTGGGGCTTCCATGAGCCCCGGCTGGGGCTGCTGCTCTGATGAAGGACAGTTCATAGGAAAATGCCAACTTTTCACCTTAAGCACGGGTTAGTGAAGCCTAAAACACAGCAAGAATGGGCTGTTGCTAACCGCTAACTGCTGCAGTAAAATGGGGCCTTTCCAGGGCACTTTACACCACTTTAAGTGCCTTTACACTGTATAAAGGTGTAAATGATGCAGTAAAGCTGCAGCCACCAAGAAGGTGCTCGGAGTGGCTGTAGCATGGGCAGTGCCTGTGGGAGCTGTTGCCTGGGTTAGAAAACAGGGTTTGCTAATGCTAAAGAACACAAGGCAAGGATTGTGAAGGGTTTTCCAAGTGCTGCCTGGCCCCTGAGCTGTGCCTGGCCCCTGAGCTGTGCCTGACCCATGTGGGGTCAAGAGAAGGGGCTGGTGCAGCATCTCCAGCATCTCATCACAGCCCACAGCAGCAGCTCCGCTGTGCTCAGCCCCCCACAAATCCCCTCCTCAAGGTGTCCCTGGCTTTACAGACCAAAACCAACTCGCAGAGCGATGGAGGGAGGGTTTCTTTTAATGACAGCCTAGGGCTGTGATTTCCCTGTAAGAACTCAGCTAGAAAAGGGTCCCTGAGGCTTTTATCTCCATGGCTTTGTGGAGCCCTGTTTGCGCCTCCCTTCGGTCTTTTGTTTTCCAAACCAAACAAATCAGTGCTTGAAAGGCTCGGGAATCTAAGGTGAAAACCGGCAGGGGTGTGTGGTTTGGGCTTAGCTGGCATGATCTTGTTGTACGCTGCACGCCGTGAGTCACGCGGGACTCCCAGGGAAAGGGAATTACCTTGCAAATATCCCAGGTTTACCCGATTCATCACATCACTGGCTGTTAAATTTGCTACATCCTCTACAGAACATACAGGGAAAGGCACAGACATAAACAGAGAGAGAGAGAGAGGTCAGCAAGCCATGGTTCGGCAAATATCAGAGACGAGCTCCTGCACTGCAGCAATCAAATGAGCAAAAGAAAACGGAAAGGAGCAGAAGGCAGAGCAACGGGTTCGTCCATAAACGCCATGGGTGTCCAGACACTGACGGTGACACACGGTGACAACGCACATCCCAGCACAGCCGGCCGCAGACGAGCTGTGCCGCAGGGGTTATGGAGATGCTGATCCCCTCGCTGTGCCCAGCGCCCCGATCCCGGTCAGGCACTGCCCTCCCATCCCGACGGGAGACGGGTCCTGCATCCCCCCCGCCCCGCTGCCTCCTCGACTGCTGGAGCTTCCCTGGGTTGCTCCAACCAAAATACGCCAGGAGAAGGATGCAGCTTCAAACACTGACCCGGCCAACAGCGCCGGAGCATCCCGGCCAGGCTGGCTGCAGGCGGCCCCTCGGCATCCTCAATTGAATTCTTTCAGGCAGAGAAGCTGCCTCTGCCTTCACCTCTGCTTGTGTCTGGTGAACAGGAGCTCTTGCTTCAAGTGCATGGGCTTTGCCTCAAGTGCTCCCTGTCCCCCAGCTTCCCACACTGTGTGAAACAGCTCTTTTAAGGCGGTGAATGGCATCAGTCATGCTCCAGGCTCTGCAACAGAGCTGCAGGGAGCTGGAAGTTCCCAACAAAAGCAGCAGAAGCTTCTGGGACTCATAAGGTAGGATAGAAAGAGAGGAGGGGGATAAACCACTGCGAGCCCTTGTCTGGAGTGCCCTGAGTCCCCCTGCCCTGCTGCAAGCCAGCTCTCCAGCCTTGCTCCCTATGGGGCTGGCCAATGCCCGCGGCCATATGCCCTCCACTCCAAATCCCCCTTGTGCTATGTTTCTTTACGTTTTCTCCTCTCTTTCATGTACTTCAGGGGCTGTAAAGGAGAAGCCAGAATGGGGAGAGGAGGAATAACCCCCCCCCAACCTCCCGAAATCGGCTCCCATCCCAGCCAGGGCATGGTGCCAGCCTGCAAGTGAGCAGGGACAGACGGACAGTCCTCGAGGATGGAGCAAGCAGGCGGCAGCACAGGATGGCTTAAAAGAAAGAAAGGAAAAACCAAACCAAAACCAAACCGAGGAAGCTGCAGGCTACAGAGAGTTGTAACCAAGGGGGGGAATCATCTGGGGGGACACAGACACCAGCACTGAGCGGGTGAGAAGCTTCACGAGAAATGCAGCTGCACGGAGGGACCCTGAGGGCTGCAGACGCGCCGGGGCCATGCAGGCTCGCCGCAGCCAGACATCGGTTTCGCACACAATGAAGCAAACCACTCATCCCTGCAGCTACCGAAAGGTTTTCCATGGAAGACTTTTAGGAAGGATTCAAGTCTACAACAAAAGGGGTCTGCGCCAGCTGATGGGGCTTCACTTCTCCCTGCTGCATTTAGGGGTTTCTCGGGCAGGAGGGGTTACCTGACCTGCAGGCAGCGTGTCCTGAGCCGCCAGAAAGCGGGGGGCAAGCGGGGCATCGCGCCCCAAGGCTGCGGGGTGGCACCCGGTCCCGCTGCAGGCACAGGGGCCAGAGTCACTCTGCCGCTGCAAACTCCTGCCTGGACCCATCCCAGAGCCCCCCATGGGGGGTGGCAGGCGAGGGGGGCTCTGCGCTGCGGGACCCCAGCCTTGAGCAGAAGCACAAGCAAGCTGGGGAATGAGGCACTGCTTGAGCCAAGCCCGGCAGCGCCTGCGGGGTTAGGCTTGAGGATCAGGTTTGGCACGGGGTTAGGCTTGGGGATTAGGTCTGGCACGGGGTTAGGCTTGGGGATTAGGCTGGTTTAGGTTTAGGCTTGATATGGGGTTAGGCTCAGCTCGGGGTTACCTGAGGAGCCCACGAGTGGGACGCAGCACCGCAGAGAAGCGCGCCCGCACGGCACTTACCGTACCCGGTTGTGGGCAAGCCCAGGTGCTTCATCCGGTTTTTGACGAGCTCGGAGAGCTCCTGGCGCTCGGAGCGCCGGTACAGGCTGAGGCGCTGCTGGCTGATCCACTCGGCCGTCTTGCTGGAGTGCTTGTTGCCCTTCCTGCTCAGCCGCCGGGCCCACTGCATGCTCTTGCGCCGCAGCAGCGGGTGCTCCGACTGGTCGCTGGAGCACGAGTTCCTGTGGTGCCCGGTCTTGATGCCCCAGTGCTCCTTGACGTCCTTTGTGTCCTCGCAGTCCTCCACATTGATTGAGATCTGTGACTGGAAGCTCAGCAGGTCACGGAGGGCAAGGGGGGAGCTAGAAAGGGCCCGTCCTGTCTCTGATGGGGTGGGTGTTTCCCTTGGGATGGGATCCTCCCTCTGACACACAGGCCCTCTCCCAGCACATCATCTCTGTGCCGCTGGAACTGCCTGGGCATCAGATCTGGGATAACTGGAGTCTAACAGGCTCCTGGTATCCTTTACACCATTATATCTGCCCTTGTCTTCCTCTCCTTCACCTTACAGTAGACGTGCTGCTGCATCTCTGATACAGCAATCCCACTAGAGAGCTGGAATCTATTAACAAAGTGGTTTAAAGCATCTCTAAGGAAGAGGTGGATGGCGTTTAATTAAATGTCAACTTTTGGCTCCCTGTAGCTACTTCCCACAAAGCTGAGAACTGGAAGGATTTACAACAGAGCCTGGCTCACTCCCCTGCTCCTTATCCCAGCTAATTACACTTCAGGACACCAAGGACTTTGGCATTCCCGGACTGCTGATGCTCAGCTGGCATCACCCTTCCATGGGGACAGGCAGTGTGGTGGCTCTCAGTGGCCAGAGGAGCTGCTGGCACAAGCCAGACCATTGCTTGCCCACAGGCCAGCCTCCAGGTCGGGGGGGACAAGGAGGCAGCGCTGGCAGCCAGGATAATGCCCCACACCAGCCAAGCACCCGGATGCGGACGGCACTCACCTGCGTTCTGATGTCGTGGGGCTGCAGCAGGGAAAAGGAAGGAAAACCAAAGTGAGCCCAGCCAAGGGGCAGCCCCACTGTGCCACATCCCCCCTGCTCCCCGGGGACTCAGTGCCATGCAGCATGGCAGAGCTGTGCTGAGAAAATCCCCCTGTCCACCTGCAGCCAGGCTGCTGCCTGGGGAACTGGCACTCACATGGACCAGCTTATCCAGTTGGGAACCAGGACACCACCACCACCATACAGACACAGAGCCACTCATGAAACAAAGGCAGAGCTTCCCTTCCCCTCATTCCTCCCCATTGATGCTGCACCCAGGTCCAAGGGCCCCATGGACCCAGCCAGCCTCATGGACTCTCTGCTGTGTGGTGATGCTCAGCTGGGACCACCAGCAACCTCTTCTGGGCACACACCACCGCCATGCCCCTACCTCAGAGGTTGCAAACATGTGCGACTCCGTCCTGTAAATCCCAATGGGAATCTCAGCACTGGAGGAGCAGAGCTTCTGGAAGAGGCGGCCGTAGGTCCGGATCCACAGGTCATCTTCAGTGATCTTCATCTGAGCAACAGAGGACAAACATCAACCACCCTGTGCTATGCAAAGCCACCGGAGGAGCACCTTGGGGTTGCTCCTGAGCTTTACTCCAGCTCATCCCTGTCAATCCCAAAAGTGAAGATCCATGGAAAGACCAGGAGCAATTTCCAACCTTCCAAACAGGGACTTTGGTCCTTGGCAGCTCTTGGGCTTTTGTACTTTTGGTAGCACTGATGTTCCCCACACACAATGTAAGTGGAGCAATGACCTGGCAATGTTGCCTACCCCCATCTCCCAGGGTGGAAGATGGGAACCCTCCATCCCCATGCACAGGCTGACAGATCCCACCAGATCCACGATGACTTGACCTGATGGTTTCAACCCTGAGGACTTGGCACCTACCGCACAGAGGTAGCCGGAGCCCGGCGTGGTGTCGAGGCCCAGCAGCAGCCGAGTGATGGTGATCATGTAGTCCTTCACGAATGACTGCGGGGAGACATTGGGCAGGAAACCAGAGAAAACCAGTTATGCACTGGGGGATGCAAAGGGGCGGCCACAGCTGCAGGGTGCAGTACACAGAGCCCGCTGGGTTCTTACCTGGTAGAGCAGCGTGTCCAGCATGCTGATGCTGAAGACCCTCCCGGCGGCAAAGGGCAGCCGGAACATGAAGGCCAGGTTGGAGCCATTCTCTCGCTCTTTCTGGAGGAGGAATGGGAGACGTGAGCACCCACAGGGGCTTGTTCACATCCTCCAGGGCATTTAGCAATGGGCTGGGTTTTTTTGACATGGGCTGAATGTCCCATTGTCTGGTTCAGGGGTGTTTTCTCCCTTGTTGGAAGATCTGTCTCAGCAAAGTGACTTCACTGCCTCCCCTTACTGCAGTCACAGCATTGAACCTGATGCAGAGGCCCAGCACAGTGGTAGTACAAACCCTCACCACTGAATAAACACATAAATACATAGAAGGAGGTAACCAGCCCAAAGATCAACTGCTCACTCATTTTCTGCAGGTTATCTCAGGTAGGTGCCCACTGCCTATGGCAGCTGCAGCATGCAAGAATAGTACAGAACCTTGAGGACCGAAAACATAGTCACTGCCAGCATTGACTTCCCAGGCCCCATGTGCAGGGGAAGACTTTCTCTTACCTTCTCTAGCTTGGAAAGGGCAAGAGAGTAACTGTCCTTTGCTCTGAACTGCATGAACCTCATGTTGGAGGGGTGGGTCAGCTCCGTGATAATGCTGAGGCTGGGGAAGAGCCTGCAACGGAAAGAGACCCATTTTCCTGTTTTCCTGCAGCTTACTCCGAAGTGAGAGCATTCCATGTATTTAAAGCCTGAGGAAGACCAAAACCATCCCTGCACCTGTCTGAGGTCAGAAAGAGCCTATCAGATGCTGTTTCCCAGCGCAAGTCCAACCACAGATGTGTCCCACTGCCCGTAGCCACCACCCCAGCCACCAGCACCCTTCCCAGTGTTGCCTGCAGCAGAGGTAAGCGGCCATGCAGGAGGCAGGGCAGTGCTCACCCCTCACCTGAACATGGTCTGGACATTGACAATGGTCTTCGCATCTGCCATGTAGTCCTCCTCGGCGCTCATGGTGCTCTCCTTGTCCACCACCACCAGGTTGTCGGCGTAGATGATGCCGCACTGCAGCAAGCTGTCCAGGCTGGGCAGTTCCCAAAGAGAAGAGCGCAGGGTCAGCCCTTGGAAACGACACAGGGAAGCAGCACGCTGCGACGTGCAGCGCTACAGCAAGCCCAGGCTGCTCCCAACCACCAGCTCTTAGCTTGCTCCCATCTACCAAAGGGGTTCGACAACCCATGAAGCCAAGGGTGGGCTCAGCTCTATGGTACCAGCCCTGGGGCTTCTCATGACCCCAAAGTCTGGGTTGGGGTAAATTCAACACATTCAGGCAGTGCCATAAGTTACAAGAGCCATATGAGGAAACACTTACTTGTCGATCGTGCCCTCCATGTAGTAAACCATGGGGAAACAACAGATGGCTTCCAGAAAGTGGTGCTCAGGCCTGGAGGAAGAGCAACAGAGAGCAAGGTGCTTCATCAAATCCATGGGGTAAAGATAGACGCAATACCCACACAGGAGTTCCCAGGGCCAACATAAGCCAAGATACCCAACAGTGGCACTGCCATTCCCCCACGCATCCATCCCCACAGTGTGAGATGCTCATGAAGTCACAGGGGAGGGCTCAGTGCGATGGAAAACACCCATGGAAAAGTACTTGCTTGTTGTCCAGCAGCAACACAATTGGGTTCAGCTCTTTGCGGGACCGATAGTACGCACGAAGGGGGACAATGAAGTTATAGAGCCCGTTCCCAGCCGTCTCTGCCGAAACGATGATCAGTTTGTTCTTGAACCCGTAGGCTTTGGCATCTTCAAAGCTGTTGTGCTTGCAGCCCTGTGCGGTGGAAGGCAGCGCAGGGGCTCAGCGTGAGGCTCTCACCCACCCACCATGCATGGAGCCGTCCCATCCCGGGGGGCTGCAGCCCCACTGTACCTTGTCCAGCCTCAGGCAGCAGAATGGGGCCTTCTCGGGTAAAAGGTGGCACAGAGTCGGGGAGCTCCCGATGTAGGGGGAGTTTGGGGGGTAGCCTTTCACGTACCTGCGGCAGAGACCAAAACCAGCAGCGTGAGGACACTGGGAGAGCTTTCCATAGGCACAACACTCAGATGCTGGGAATAACGTTTAGGAACAGCAGCCCAGGGTTCAGCACTGGCAAATGCTTCAAAGGTTTTCCACAATGCACGTATTTAGGAAGGATTTTTTGCCATACAAAGGGTTATGACATTGTAAGTAAGCAGTGTTCCCAGCAGAGGGGGAGAAGGCAGCAGATTAAGCACCATTAAGCATCGTTTAAGGGAGGCAGAGCAGTGAGCTCCGGGAGAGGAGGGTAATGCTGAGCCACATAAAGAAACAAAAAACCTCACGGCCCATTTTTAGAGCTCGTTTTGGTGAACAGATATTTAAAAAAAAATCACCATTTGCATTTCTGATGGAACCAGAAGCTGAAATTTTCATTTAAAGAACAGCTAAAAGTGGACCTGAATTAAAAGCCAATTTGTGAGAGTTTGCAGTAAACTCCCCACATGGCTGTGACAGCACCAAACAGGTAACCAGTAAAGCAAGTGCTTATCTTGCTGCATCAAACAGGTAACCAGTAAAGCAAGTGCTTATCTGGCTGCCATAAACTAACAGCTTTAAATGTTTATTTTGTGAAGTTTTCTTTATATGCCATGGAGAATAGAATCCCTTTCATGTCAGTGAGTGACGGGAGGCGAGAGGACTGATGGAACAACCTGCTCACCCCCAGCAGCATCTGCCTTTGTGCAACTTCACTGGTACCCAGAGGAGGTGTTTTCCAAAGCACCCCAAAAGCAGTGATTGCCCATGTTGCACACATTCATGTGGTTATGCAAAAGCTGAGAGGGAATAAGCCCCAGCACCCCTAAGGCACTATCGAACACCCATCATTTACAATGGTCCCCATCTCTCTGAATGAATAATAGAGTCTTAGAATGGTTTGGGTTGGAAGGGACCTTAAAGCTCATCCAGTTCCACCCCCTGCCACAGGCGGGGACACCTTCCACTAGAGCAGCTTGCTCCAAGCCCCTGTGTCCAACCTGGCCTTGAACACTGCCAGGGATGGGGCA
>JANHGB010021247.1:0-29394 GCA_026283785.1 Coracopsis vasa | reverse complement strand
TGAGCAGTTGTATTCTCTTCCCTTGTTATTTCCCTTATCATTATTATTATTGGTGGTAGCAGTAGTGATTTGTGTTACACCTCAGTTACTGGACTGTTCTTATCTCAACCCGTGGGAGTTACATTCTTTCGATTGTCTTCCCCATCCCCCCGGGAGCAGGGGGAGGAAGGAAGGGGAGTGAATGAATGGCTGTGTGGTTTCTGGGTTGCCGGCTGAGCTTAAACCATGACAACTGTACATGTGATAAAAAAAAAGTATTTACAATTTAATCAGAAAAATAAATGCTTGAATTAATGTAAAGTGTTTAGAACAAGAAAACTGAAAAAAATCACATAAACCAGCTTGCATATCAAAATATCATCAATAATGTATAAGACAGAGAAGATCAGAGTAATTTTTGATGAAACCATTTTTAATTGGAAAACATTGATGGGAATGAACTTAAACTTCTTGTTGGAGATGGTTTCTTTATTAGTTTCCTGGTTTAAAATAGTTTTGAAAAAATTATAAAATTGGGGAAACAACCCATTTTGCCATTTTCCAAATGAATATTTGAGTCTTTCTTAACTGAAACAATTGTTTTGAAACATGTATTTATTTTATAGTAATATTGGCAATGGAACGAGAATTTTAAAAATGAAATATTTTTGACTTGTGAAGTATGTCTTCTGTTGGCATTTTCTAATTGCAAAAGGTTAGAGATTTTGGCCTTTATTTTCCTGTCTGTGGGAAAGGAAAGCAGTTGAAATCATGAATATTTTTGCATAGTGGGTAACCATACAAACTCGTATACAAAACAGAACTAGTTTCCCACTTAGTTCTGTTACAGTACATGAAAAGAGATAGCATGCAGTTTCCCTAAGGAATCCACTGAGTACATAAATATAAGGGGAGCTTGAGGCATATGTGGTCAAGAGAGGAGATGGCCTTCCCAAACTGCTTGACCCTTCGTGTTTTAATGTACCTAGATATCTCTTGAGTGAACATAAAGAGAATAGGCAGCTGTTGACGGGAAATAACCAAGGGGAAAAAAAACCCAAAGAGCTTTGAGGGTCAAGGGCTCCAAAATGGACTGAGTGGCCTTAGGAAAAGGGCATGGAGCAGAGCCTCTCTTAAAGAGCCCATTGCTTTCGGAAGACATCTGCTGGTGATCTGCTCAGAGAGGCCAGCTGATGGAGGATCCTTGCCATCATTTTCTTGCTCCTGGTGGTGTTGATGGCCATCATGACATAGCCAGGAGGAAGACGATGTGTTGCAATGAATTTCTGGGGCTTCAGAGAGAACACAAGTGGAAGAGGTGAGGAGACCTATGCATCCAGAGTATCAGCAAAAGGGTGTGGAGGAGCTGTAAAGTGAACAGTGTTTGGGAAGATAGTTTGGGAAATAGGAAGCGACAAATAGAAATGTAGAAAGTTAGGAATCTCCCAGTGGAGTAAGCTAGGGGACATGCCAGGAGACAAACATATTGTAGTATAGAGAAAGTATATAATAAAAAATATAAAGGTGGGGTTACTGTAGCAGGGAACAGAAGTAAGAAATGGGAAATACAGGATAGAACTCTTTAGACATAGTTAAGTATTGAATAATAGAAAATAGGAACCAGAAGTCTACTAATCCAGACCTCTGCTTCAGTGCAAGTTTATACCTAACTTACTAACTTAAATAATTTATGTTACTGTATTTCTGGTATGATTTCATAAGAAGCATTCAGCATCATTATAACAAGTACTGTATTGCCTTAGGGGTCTTTCTCCTTGGAGAGGCACAGAATAACTACCTTCAGACATTGGTTTTAGCTTGTCTTGCAGCAGCCTCCAAAATTACCTGTCCAAGTGAAAGTGAAATTAAACCAAACATATCAAATTCCTTCACTAAAAATCTCAAGAAAGAATACATGCTCAATTTAAAACTTAGAGAATTTAAGCTGTGTCAGTGATCTGAGCGAATGACTGAGTGAGCAAAGAGGATTACAGTACCACAGCAGAAGTGTAAGCACATGAACTGTTCAGAATGAATTATGCTTAGGCAACTGCTTGTTGCAAGAGAAGAACTTTTTCTTCTTTCTGCTTTTTATTTTATTTTGAGTATTTCTTTTTAGATTTGGTCTTCATCAAATGAATTAATAGAGCCTTTATAAAGAAATAGGAAACAGTATCAAGTTACATTGTTATATATGCCAGAGAGATGAATCAATGGTTATTAAAATTTCCAGATTAATTTACATTCTTCCACTGACTTAGTCTTTGGAGGAACAACAGATTAGCCCTTGATTACTAGGGGGTGAACACCTCACAGTGAATAATTTATTTTGCAAATAACTTATGACTTAGAATAATCTATTTCCCTAAATGAATTCATTGTATGCTGTACGGGGCTTTTAGGTGAACAGTTTTCATTCTATAGATTATTCATAATTGGATATACAATTTCCATAATTACATGAATTTGTATACTGAAAACAAGATAACAGATCAAGTCATTTCAGTCTCTTCACCCTGCTACTGGATGCCCTGCTATGGTAGAGGTTTAGCAAAACTGGAAATCTGCAAGAATCATAGGAATTCTGCAGTTCAAGGCCGAATTACACAATTTTCATTTACTTCTTGCCATTCCAAGTATGTATTTTTGCTAGCAAACATTACTTTTAACTTTCATCTGGTCAGCATGGACAAATGGTTATGGCAGCTATGGAGCTGTGTGGTACATTTGTTGTTTATCTGCAGATGGCTTAAGTACAATGTTTACTGCCAGTATTGAACAGCTTTTCCAGTAGTTTTGGCAGTTGCTTGTAGTGGCTGAAACAGCAGTAGAGTGATGGAGAGCAAGAACAGCATGCCCAAGAGGAGCACACAGGACAATTGTATCTCAAAGACTGTGTCTAAGATCAGTTTTATTCAAGACAAAATACGTGGTTGGAAGCAAGCATGGACTGGTGAGTGACAATAATGGTGTAGATTGGAATGATTAGCAGTGGCTTCCAAATTTGAGAGTAGCAAAGACTACTTTAAGATTTATATAGCTCAGCATAAAGCCATATACCACTATAAGAGCTCTTAAACTAGTAGTATGTAGTAACACTGTCCATAATTGCTACCATTCATATTACTCTGTAGGTAGCAGTTAAAGTATAGGCAGATTGTTTAAGCTCTTGGGATGGAGATATATGTATACACACTGATAGAGAATCCAGGCACTGGCTCAGGCCTTTGTAGATTTGAGAATCTGGGACTGCGCAATTGCAGTAGCTGCTGATAAATCCGCATTTCTCTTTGCTTCTGCCTCAGGTATTTGCAGGGTCCAGGTTATCACAGTAGAAATCTGGGTGGTCTGATATTTTTTTTCCCTGGAATTTTAGGAATTCAGTTCTTTTCTTGGCAGATGTTACAGTGGTGTGATTATTGCTGCTGTCCTGGGAGACTCAGTTGACCTTTCACTATCCTAACTGAGGGACTCGCTTGTTACACAGTTGGATTGAGGAAGAGAGTTGTTTGACTGCTACTTGCATCCTGATCAACTGTGCATTTGGGAGACTGTAAGAGAAATGGTACTATCTCTTGACAAAGATAGGGTTTGCTGAACCATAGTTCTTGGAATTATGGCTGCCTGATGTGTGCTGCAAAATATATGGCAGAGAAAGCCTTACTGCAGTTTTGAGAAATAATATTTGGAGACTTTCCAAGATCTACAAGTGGCCAGTGAGGTACTGATGCAAAATTAAGATCTCTAGGGATATCTCATCAGGATATTTTGTATTCCTATTTTGAAAAAGTAAAGTTTCTTTCATTTGTAGTTCAGATTATTGAAAATTTCAGGGATTAGTTCATGAGTGCTTCATGGACTACATCATACATTTGAAACACACATGCATAGATGCAGTTGTCTTACATAAGCACTAGATGCAGTTCCCTGATGTCATGCAAATATGATTACAGTGTGCTACAAAGCTGAATCTTGGTTTTCTTTCCTTGTATTGACTACTGTTCTTATTCCCAATATTAATACAGTGGAGTCTAGATCATAAATAAAATGGACTCTGCAGGCTACAACAAAATTAACAGTGAAAATCATTACTACTTTAAAATTAAATCTTGAAATCAACAAAAGAAAACACATGATTTGAGAGATACAAACCTCGGTCAAGTATTTGTGTGTGTGCAGAATTAACCCATTAAATTCTTAAGAAATCCCTTAAGTAATTATTTTTTTCATAAGGGGAAATGAAGTGTTTCTTCCCTTACTGTTCTACACTATGACTTAAAGCCCAGAAGGTTGTCTCCCTAAATTATCTAGTCAAATCTGTATGATGGAACTATATTTAAATATAAAATTTTAATCTTACTTCGCATTTGAACTTTTAAATGCTTTTCCAGGAAAGCGTCTCATTAGTCCTTTTAGCCATTTGGCTATAGTGATCTGCAAGTAAACAAGAATCCTCACATTACCTTTCTTTTTTAAAAGGATTAATCATACCTACATACCTTTTATAATCCAATATACACCTAGACTGACTGAGTCCTACCACTTTTAAAATGTTATACAATAATTCACTCAAGTGCATCGGGATTTGTCAATGTCTATTCTGCAGTTGGACTTGATGATCTTAAAGGACTTTTCCAGCCTAGTGATTCTATGATTCTATGAAATTGTTTAGTTGTCACTAAAATATTTAGGTAAGAGCATGATGACAGAATAGAAATTGGAATAGCTGAAACCTAATGGCTGTATTCATTCTATTGTCTTTACTATTTCCAGGACTTAAAAAAGAACCAAGGATAATCCTCACGTGTTGCACAGTTTGGAACAGGAGTTCATCTTCCCACTTAAAACACTGTTTGTCTTTAGAAAGCTTTGTATAATTTCTCTTAATTTACTCATGAATATTTCATGAAAAAATCGAGGGAGATTTCATGTACCTTTAAATGATGTTTAAAGTAAAACTCCTTGATATAGGATTCTATTTTTCTTCTTTTTTATGGCACTTTGTACAGATTTTATGGAAGTTTTATTAGATTATTCTTCTTTAAGATCAAATTTAAACTGAAAATAAAAATGAAAATACTTTTATTACCTTAGAAACCTATGCAAATGTGATGAATTAGAATAGGAAGAAAAAAGTGTGACAACAGAGCTACAACTTACACAACAAATATCTACCTAAAAGTGTGAACCTAGCAGTCGGACATTCAGAGACAGATTAGAACTTGCAGAGATCAGAAATTGAAGCTCAGCGCAAGGCACTGTGCTTGACTGCCCTTGGTAAAACTGAAGGTCCAAAACTCAGTTAGGGTGGATGGCTGCTACTGGGAGGGGGGAAGGAATGGTCAGTGGTGCATGTTGCTTGGGGAGGTCTGCGCAGATTACTGGTTATATTTGGAAAGTTCCCTGCATTCAACAGTGCAGGACCTGAAAGCAGTGCTGGCACAAAGCAGAAGGTTTAACTGTAGTCAGTTACCTTCGATTCATAGCAAAACTTTGGGAAATTTCATTGTTGCATTACCTCCTTTACTTCCTCATCCCTGAGAATTTATACCTCCCCATCCTCACCTCTCCATGCTGCAGTGTGGTCCAACCTTGTTTCTTTGGGAATTTGAGGAGTTGACCCCTTTTCATTCCTTTTCTTTTTTTCTTCTTTTAAAACTGGCCAGGTAATGGGAGTTTAGGTGTCATGTCTCCTGGAGTTCTGGCTTACCTTGCTGCAGTTCCTGTGGAAAGAAAGAAACAGAAAGGAAGCAAGTGTGCTCTCTGTTCTGTTCTATGTCACTAAAAATACTCCCCCCTCCCTCATTTTTTTTGAGTGTACACCATCAGTTTCCACTGTCTATGCCCTTTCAGTCGTTGTTCATGTGAGTTAGTGCTTTTTATTTGCTGAGCTAAAGTACCCCAAGGTGCATGGTTAGTTTTTATGTTGAGAAAACTGAGCAGTTAAGGTCACTGGTGATTTGAGTGGAACAGGTGGATAATTGAACTTGAACCTTTTCCAGCGTTTTATATTTTTGGCAATGTGTAGCTAACCCCTGTGGACTGAAAGCAAAGAAGGCACCTCTCTAGGAAAGCAAAGAGAAGCTTGGACACAGATTTTGTGAACCAGAACAGTTCTTCCAGATTCACTTCATAGCTGAAAAGACTATCTGCTCTGGACCAAATGACAAGGTTAGTTTACCCTGTAGTGTGATTCAAGCACTACAGAATAACCTCTATTGCTAAAAATCCTGAATTTATTGTGAAGGAACTGTCTTGCAGCAACTGCTGAGGTTAGATGTTTGCCATGTTATGAAAAGTGCAAGAGAGCAAGCTAACTAAGCTGAATTTGTTTATTGATTAGGGACTATAAAAGCTAGGACCAAGCAGAGGCATGAAGTTGTACTACCAATTCATTTTTCCTTTGTGATGCTTCAGTGACTGAAACAGAAATCTCTGCATCCAGTTTTGCAAATCATATTTTTATCTTGTTTATAAAATGTAGCACTACCGTTTCCAGCCTTTTTCAGCTGCTTATCTGAAAAGCGAAAGCACAAAGAAGTATTGCATTCACGGGTCATCCATGTTTGGTATCTGTCTGGCAATCTTGAAAAGGGTAAGTATGAAAACACAGGACGTACAAATCATCTGGCTGGTACAGAGTGGAAAAACTAAACAAGCTTTAGAAACTCTGGAATAACAATGGTTATAGAAAGTTCAGCTAAATTTCTTGATATAAATCCTTTGCTGTTGTGGGGATCATGTTCATAATATAGCAGCATAGTCTTATAAATATTTGACTTGTACTGAATTAAAATAAGGTTAGCATAAAACATCCTGAAGTTGTAGGATGAGTGACTGTTTAAATCACAGGATCTAACATTGACCTGTACTTCTGATTTTTTTAGCAGATTACCAATGGTACAATTTTTGCATTTCAGAAACAATTAATTTGTTACTAAAGTTTACTCCATCTCATTTCAAACAAGAATAAAGAAAAAGTGTGTCACTGCTTTGAGAAATGGAAATGTTACAGTACGTAGCAAATGTTTTTTTGGGTGGGTGTTAAAGAAAGAGTGATGTTCTTATTATGGAGAGTTTGGAAACTGTTAGTAGCACCTTGATAAGGCAATATTATGAGTATGTAACACAAGAAGAAGGCATGGCGTTGTGCGGTGGGGAAGAGAAGAGACCTGTCAATGATTTTAAACTAGAAGAGAGGAGATTCAGGCTGGACATGAGGACAGTTTTTTTTATAATTGGGGTGCATACATAGTGGCACAGGTTGCCCAGGGAGGTGATGGATGCACCATCCCTGAAGACATTCGAGGCTAGGCTGGATGTGGTTCTGAGCAACCTGATCTAGCTGAAGATATCTGTGCTTATTGCAGGGGGGGTTGGACTAGATGATCTTTGAAGGTCCCTTCAAACAAAAACTATTCTACAGTTCTACGATTCTGTGATAATGTTTTCCAAGATTAGCAAATAGCTAAGCAACCACTGAACCAATAGTGCATGACATATTTCTCTATAGCATGATTCTCATTTTTAGCAGATAACAGGAATGCTAGAACTTGGACAGGCTAACTGCTAATGTGGCAGCATCCACCATGCATGCAGAGATAGGGTTGTAATAATGTGAGTCCAGAGGGGAATAATTGCTGACTACAGGTCTTTCGTTGAGCTGCCTTGCTGTATGCTATGTTCATCCTTTTATATTTCCAGCATTCTTTTGGATTCTCCTTTAATGAAGGTTATATTTTGACTATTTGGATTCTGATTGGTCTTTTAATCCTGCCATCCTCTGCTGACTTGCCGTTTGCTCAGTAAACTGTGCCTCACAGTGGTATCCTGGGAAAAAAATCACGATATGCTTCCTGTTACATAGAGGCCAATGCCATGAGCATTGCTGGGTTTAGAACATCGTTAAAACTAAAGTTTGTAAGCCGTTCTGCATTCTTTGATCTTGGTCTGGTACTTCTGGATGTCCTGGGATTTGACCATGCCATGCCTTTGTCTTTGGTAAAGTTTAAAAAGTCTTTTCAACTATGATCTATCACCTCACTAGTAAATGACTTATAAATAATGATATTGTATGGACTGTGCTCATTTCAATGTCTAGAAACTGGAAGCACTGAGAACTTGCATCCAGACCCCACACTTTGGTTTTTATTACCTCACTGCTTGGCCCAATTTGTAAAAAATTATTTTTTATTAAGTACTTTTTTGAAGTACTTAATTGAACAGAACCACTTACATACTTAAAGTTAAGCTCCTTTCCAAGTTAAGACCAAAGAGCTTTCAGATAGGCCTCTGGAGCACTTCCAGAGCAGATACTATTAGGAGTATGGCTTTATTCTTGGATTCATAATGTAGCTTCTGCTTTATTTTGACAGAATTTCTTTGAATATTACAAGGAAGCTTTTACAAGAAAAAAAAAGAAAAAGGAAGTAGTGTAATACTATTGAAATGAATTAATTAATCGCTAAGGTACAAAAAGACCTATAAGTAATTCTTGTCATATTCAACCAGCTCAGCTATTGGCCACTGTGATTCAACCATTTACTTCCAAGTAGTTCTATTACTTGGCCGTCATAAGAAAGAAACAGAAAATATTTAGCTGACATAAGATTTCTATTTAGGAATCAGAAAAGATTAATTGAAAATCATTATTTTTATTAGCACATAATGAAGTCAGACAGGATGATTTGATCCTGTATTTTGAATTGTGTAACTGTCCTAATGCCACAATGCACACAACTATACCAGAAGATCATACTGGGGCAGCAAAGTAAGCAAGAAGAAAACAGAAATGAAAATGATCATAAGTATTTAATCAACTTATGCAATTTAATGGAAAACTCATTTGGTCAAAAAAATCAGAAAACAAAATTCAAATTCACAAATAACTTTGCTTTCACCAAAATCACAGAAAATATTTGCAAATTATTTCTTAGTTGCATTCTGACAAGAGGTTTCTAGGAAGATCTTTCTTCAAAGCTAGTGAAAAATTAGGCTTCAGTGTGATAAGGGGGAAGGTCTTCTCTTAGATTGATAAATCTATAAATGGTAGGGGGATAAAACCCTACAGTTTTTTACAGTAGGAAAAGGTCGTTGGTGGAGTTGAGAAGAATCTGTGCTAAGCCTATCTGTTCAAGATGTTCATAAATGATCTGAAAAAAGAGGTGAATATCAAGGTGACAAAGTGTGCTGATACTAATCTATTCAGTGAAGTGAAAATGGAAATTAACTGAGAATTGCAAAGGATTTCACAATAGAGAGGGACTGTGTGATAAAGCGCCAGGTGAAATTCAGTGTTGATAGTGATGCACATTGGGAGAAAAAGCTAACTTTGCACACATAATGATGGGCTCTGAATGACTTATTTCTACTCACGGAAGAAACCTTGGAACTATAATAGATCTTTCTATGAAAAAGTCAGCTCTCTGCTTAGAAATAGCCAATAATACAACAGTGCACAAAAGCAGCACATGAAAATAATTGTTAGGAAAGGAATAGAGAAGAAAGCAGGCAACATGATTATGGCATTATACAAATCTCTCATCTGTCTTTATCCTTAATAATTTGTACACTTCTAGGGTTCTAGTCTTGAAAACCATATAGAATAATTAGAAAAGAGATAGAGAAAGAGGATGTGACTCATGAAAGGTGTGTAATGATTTCTTTAAGTACATAAAGAGTGATTTTTATACCAGTGTACTCTAACCTGAAAAAGAGACGTTTAACCAGCCTTGTACTGAAGTTTTCTATAGGTAGGAAGAGTTTATCATGGAATTACCATTATGTGCTATATTTTATACTGTCCCTTAGTTATCATTATTCACCATTGCCAGAGGCAGGATATTGAGTTATATGAACATTTGATCTGACATATATGTCTCTTCTTCTTTTGTTATGTCTTGTTCCTATGAAGAGAACAAGATGAAACATTTTCTTGTGATTTTGTGTTCACATGTCAACTAAGAGAGGACCAGATTTTCTGGATTGGAAAAAAGGTTATATGTCTTTCTGTCTGTCTATCTGTCTATATATCTACAAAATAGTTATCTTGACCCTGACAGTATAATCTGTATAATCAGTATCATCTGTTGAATTCTTGAAAGGGAGACTTTTCTCCTCCAAGTATGACATGATAATAGCACATGCTAGGGACTGAAAGACAATGAAATACATATATAATTTTATATATTACTTAACCTCTGGACGACAGTTTGAAATCGTAGAATCATAGATTCATTTATGTAGGAAAAGACCTTTGAGATCATTGAGACCAACTGTTAACCTAACTTTGCCATGTCCACCGTTTAACCATGTCCCCAAGTGCCACATCTACATCTACATTTTATTTGCCTGTCACTACACTATTCTATATGATTAGTTGCAATTTGGCCAGCTCAGTGCTGTAACCAAAATTTGCATTTGAGATTTCTGTTCAATTAGAAGAGTCAACATAAATTCATATTGCAGAACTTGAATTAGGAAGAGGACAAAGGAGATACTCGCACAGCCATAATCTTTTACAAGTACACAGCAGTTTATACAAAGCCTGTTTTAGTGTCAGTAAAGTGTTTAGTTACATGAAATGAGTAACACTGTGTTTAGAATATATAAATTCTTAGACTAAAGTGAAAACAGCTGTAATCAAATATTTATGACCTAAGAAAATAAAGAATTTGGTGGATGAAAGGTATTTTTGGAAAGTAATTTGCAGTACAAATTCTAATTAATTTCATACATATAGGTAAATATATATATACATATATATACACACTCTTTCGGAAATAAACTATTTTGGATTAAGTTCTTGTTTTAGAATAAGAAGATGCACACATGGAATTAATCTGATATAGTTAATATTTTGTAAACAGTGACTGTTCCTAGATTTTGGAACAACTGTTTAATAATCTTGCCCTTATCTTCAGTAATCAGCAATTCGGTGATATGCTATATACCTTCCTGTGTATGTCTTCCATGTTCAGTTCCACTCTACATTGTAAGTCTGAATCCAAAGTGGAGAAATGAAAATGGCTAGTTTTAAATGAGCATATTGGTGTGAAAGACATATCTGGAGTAAAATGAAGAGAAGATAACTAGAGACATATGTATTTCTGGAGTAGAAAGTAAATACAAATGACACTATGTCATGATGCGGATGGGTGGGAAAAGATTTGCTAGAGGCTGACATGGCATGCTGAAATAGGGAAAGGCTGGATATTGTCAAGTTTCTGCTTTACAATTTCACATGGATACCTGTAGTTCTTGCACAGAAAGGGACAGTAAATGAGCATTCCCTAGATGAATAATCATGGACTAGAGAATTTGTAAAAGCAGAAAACAAAATTATGTTTAAAGATTTTAGTTGCTTCCAAATATTGTGTACAAAAAAAGTTCTACTATACCTTTTAACATTAAAAAGATGGTTTGTGAGAAAGATGAAGTGTAAACAAGTTAGTTAAAGGGAGCAGCAACAAAAACAACATTTGCAGGTAACTTTGATACATTTAAATAAACTATAACCTTAAGTCCTAATTGGAGAATACTTTCAAAATACTGAAAACATGTTAAACAGCAACTGGAGAGAAACTGGCAGAACTCATAGACACGCACGTTGTGTCCAATTGAGGAAAGCAGAAATAAATGCAAACTTGGAAATTTAAATGTGAAATTGCAGTGAAACAAGCCAAAAACATTTTGAGGGACAAAGCCTCTCCCAACCTCCAATCAGAATAGGGAAGTCTGCTGGAGAATATTGGTGATAGCCAGGGAGGTAAATAATCAGTCACTAAGTGCAATAAGGCCATTGTGCAGAAAATGTGAATTAATTGTATACATTTATGTTCACTGCAAAGAAGGTCAAGAAAATACCTACTCCAGAGTTGTTTATGGATGATGAATCTGAGGATCTGTCTCAGATTAAATTGTCGATAAAAGATGTTTTGGAGCAATAAAATAAATGAATAGTGACAAATCACCATGCTCTAATGGCTTTCATCCAAATATTCTAAGAAACATAAATATACTGTTGCTGAATTGCTAATAGTAATATGCAACCTACAGTTTTGAATGAGTAGAAGGCGGAAAATGTGATGTGAGTGTTTAATATGGTGTCTCAGGATGATCCTGCGAATTACATACCAAGAAATCTGACATGTGCATAGACCAATTTGATAGATGCTATTATAAAGAGTAAGATTAGTTGGCACATAGATAAATATATTCTATGAACACCAAAATGACTCAGAAAATGGATGTCATAAATAAAAAATCTAGAGTTCTTTGAATGTGTCAGTAAATAGGGGATCAATAATCATATCAAAGAATGGCTTGGGTTGGAAGAGACTTTAAAGATCATCTACTTCCAACCCCCCTGCCATGGGCAGGGACACCTTCCACTAGACCAAGTTGCTCAAAACCCTGTCCAACCTGGCCTTGAACGCTGCCAGGGATGGGGCAGCCATGGGGCTTCTCTGGGCAGCCTGTGCCAGTGTTTAACCACCCTCACAGTGAAGAATTTCTTCCTAATATCTAACCTAAATCTACCCTCTTGCAGTTTCAAGCCATTCCCTGCTGTTCTGTCATTACGTGCCCTTGTAAAAAGCCCCTACCGGCTTTCTTGTATTCCCTCTTTAGGTACTGGAAGCTGCTCTAAGGTCTCTCCTGAGCCTTCTCTTCTCCAGGTGGAACAAACCCAACTCTCTCAGGCTGTCTTCATAGGAGAAGTACTCCAGCCCTCTGATCATCTTTGTGGCCCTTCTCTGCACTCACTCCAACAGCTCCACATCCTTCTGTTGGAGGCCCCAGTGTTGAATGTAGTGCTCTGGGTGGAATCTCATGAGAGCAGAGGGGCAGGACCACCTCCCTTAAACCTGCTGTCACACTTCTTTTAATGCAGCTGAGGATATGATTGGCTTTCTGGGCTGCAAGCACACATTGCTGCGTCATGTTGAGTTTCTTGTTAACCAATACCCCCAAGTCCTTCTCCTCAGGGCTGATCTCAGTCAGTTCTCCGCTCAACCTGTAGCTGTGCCTGGGATTGCCCTGCAACTTGGTTGATGTGACTGGAGCACTGGCCAGTGAAGACCGAGGCAAAAAAGTCATTGAGGGTTGAAAGATGATCCAGATGATAAAATGTAGTTAGACCTGTGAAAGAGAAAATGACAAATTCCTTCAACAAAGACCCATATTGATACCTTATTAAAACATTGCTGGCTAGAAATCAATGGTTTGTTCTTATAATGGAATGTATCTAAAAATAAAGTCCTGCAGAAGTCTATGCTGAGCCTGTGCTGTTCAGCATATTCATAAATTTTAATTTCACAAACTCATAAATTATTCAGAAAATGAGATGAGTATTGTAGCAACAAAGTTTGCAGACAAAACAAAGTAATGTTTAGTATTTAAAACAGTCTGTGATGAGATTCTGATGGTACAATACTGAGTTACTGTGCAATAAAACAGCAAATGAAATTCAATGTCAATAAATACTAAGTGATGCATGCAGAAGAAATGGTCTTAACCACACATAGAGAATAATGACCTCAAAATTGCCATTACTATTATCATTTAGCAACATTAGAATCACAGCAGATGTTTCATACAGAATGTCATCTCAGTGCTGAACACTGAAAAGAAGTAGATGTAAAAAATCTAGAGGCAAGTTTTTGAGAGCAAACAACAACAGAACGTCATTAAACTTTATTAAACTACTATTTATTAAACTACTACTACTATTAAATTAAACTTTATTGAACTACTACATAACTACAGTTACATATTCTACAAGCTCTTTTGAAAACTACATGCAAGTTTCATTCAAACTATCACAGAAAGGTGTAGCAGAACTATAATGGGTACAGGGAATTTAAGCAAATAAGAAGCAGAGGCATGGAGCAGCTGGCCTATTAGAAAAGACAATGGAAATCAGGACTCTTTCCTTTGGAAAACAGACAGCTGTGAAGAAATGTGAAAATATGCACAAAATCGTAAATGGTCACTGTTTCTTGTTGCACTACAACTAAGGAGCACCAACTTAATGTAGCAGTTTAAGACAAAGAAATGGAAATGCTTTTGTAGATAAGTAAATTCTGAAACTACCTGCTATAGGATATTTTGAAAGGCAAACACAGAGATGGTTTCTGAAAGTGATGAAACTAAATTACAGAAGATAGTGCATTTATAGTTGTCATTTTTAATGGTCTTGGTACAAAATAAAACCCATTGAGTCCCTATATTGTTGGCTGCTGTATGAGGGAAACATTCTAAGTGAACTCTGTCCTCTGTTGGTGATTTTTCAATACAGGAGAGTGGCCAGACGGATCAGTTTTGAAGTTGACTTGTCTCAAAGTTCACAAATGAACACAGTGGACCTTATTCTCAACAGCTTTGTTCCCCATGCAGTCATCAGCATTTATGCAAAGAGCATCTAAAATAGTGCCACTCTTCTTTGGAAGAGTACTTCTTTTGGATGGAATAGTGTTGATTTTCTTCATAGTAACTTGTAATTGCATTGTTTTCTATTTGAGATGAAAACAGTGTTGATAACAAAGGGGCACAGGGATGTTTCAATTATTGCTGAACAATCCTTGCGCAGCATCAAGGCTTTTTGGGCTTCTCATGTATGCTGCCCTCCACTGTGCCCTCCAGTGAGTGGGGTTTTACATGAAGGTGGGGGAGGACACACAGCTGAGGCAGCTGGCCCCAGCTGACCAAAAGGATATACCACACGATATGACATTGTGCTCAGCAATAAAAGCTGAAGAAACAAGAAGCAAGGGGGATATGATGGCATTTGTCTACCCAAGTAACCATTAGACATAATGGAGACCTGCTGTCCTGAAGGTGGCTGAACCTTCAGCCTGCTGATGGGAAGCGGTGAGGGAATTCCTTGTTTTGCTTTGCTTGTGCATGCAGCTTTTGCTTTACCTGTTAAACTATCTTTATCTCAACCCACGAGTTTTCTCCCCTTTACTCTTCTGATACTCTCCCCCATCCCACTAGGGGGAGTGAGTGAGCGGCTGGGTGGGGCTGTGCTGCTGGCTGGGGTTAAACCACAGCAGGCAGTTTTACACTACCCATCTAATGATGTTTCCAAACAGCAGTCTTAAGTCCAGTATCTTGTTTTCTTTGATGATTCATGCATTTAGGCACTTTTTTCATTGCATTGGAATCTCTTCAATAATGATTCCTTTTGTGCGAATTATTTTTTAATGGTTCATTTTGCTGGAGAGCAAACAAATTCATTTTAACCAAAAATATCTGACAGCATAGTATAGATTCAGATTCAGCATGCATTTTACAATTTTACTCCAGCTAACAGAGTGTATATAAGGCAATGCTTTCTCAAACACTGCAGAGATATCATGTATGTATTGTTTACTTATAGGGTAATATTAATACTTAATTATGTGTGAAGCAGTGACAAAGCTGGATAATTATGCTGAAAGGACAGTATAATTATCCAGGCTCAGCCCTTTTGAGGAAAGGGCTTTTCCTCCCTTTGAGGAAAGAAAAGGAATAGCAAAACTGGAAGTTTATACTTTGACAGCTGTATTTTATCTGCAAGGGATTTCCCTTGTGCTTGGACTCTCTTTAAAGTTACCAAGGGACTTGATCTTCAGTCTCCTTTGTGCAATGTAGAGATACTTAATCTCCTGCTAAATGAACTAGCTGGAGTAACAGAAGCAGTCTAGCTGCAGAGGCACAAAGCTATTTAGGCTGGCTGCTTCATTGCACACCATGTACAGGTCTATCCCAAGCACTGGGATTGCTAGTTCCAGAGGGACAAGTGAGACTATAGGCAAGGTAAATTATCTTTTTTTCTTTTTTGAGTGCTGCTTCAGCAAAGCAAGGCTTTCAGGAGGTTGCTTTTAAATTACAGGAATCATCACCAAGATCTGTAGTTGGAAATATGTGACATTTTAAATGGAAAGATTGTGGTTAGAACCATTTGGAGCATTTTGGAGCTCTCTGGGAAGGATATCTAAGTTACACATTCCAAGCAAAGAAAGGATAAGAGGCTGGAAGGAGGGGAACATGCAGGAGGAGGAAAGCTTCAGGTCACCACCACTATGTCCATTAGAAGTCAAATGCCCCTGCTGTATCCATATACAGGTAGTTAGATGAATTTCAATAGAAGTTTTATAAGGTAGATTATGTGAAAGAGATTTCCATGAATTTTATTTACAGTTGATTTTTCCTAATAATAACTTCAGAATAAAAATTTCCAATTCATACACACTGGTGAAACAAGATGCTTAACTTCACACCTGAAACCTAAGTGAAATAAAAACTGCAGCTGCATTTGTCAGTGTTACAAATTATGATAAAATATCTAGGAACTAGGACTGATTTCTGTGTGGGTGCTATTTTGCATTGCTTCTGTCTCTGAGTAAGAAGGAAGGTGAATTAATTGAATACTGTTCCTGAAAAAAAACAGAATTATTTATAGTAGCAAATGAAGCCCTTCTACATAATGAAACCCCCTGTATTTTTAAATCATAGTGTTATCAGGCCTAAAAAATGGGAAGAATATTGCAGTGCATTTTTCTTTTTGGATTAGGGTCAGGTCTGCATTCCTGGAAGGAGTGTCTCAGTCTTAAGAATTTACTGATGGTGGCAACTCACTTCTCATGGATATTGTCAAGGTAGAATCAGTGACTTTTACCAGTTTAGTGAATAATGTCAACCTTATTTTTGCAGAATAGATTACGTCTTTTTTTAGTATGCTGAATATCTTTGCAAAATAATAAAAAAGTCAACATTTAAGAAAAGCAGTAAGTGACTGAGTCCTCTTTCTAAAAGCATCTGGTTTGTGGCCCAGATAATATTTTCAGCTCCTGTTGACAAGATCTCCTTGAGATGTTAGCATTTGTATTGTAATCATTATTGTTGGAAATAAAAAGGAAGTATTACCTGACAGACTGCCTCCATTGATAGCCATGCAAATTGGAGAAGAGTCCTCGTTGATCTGTGTATTCTCTGTGTATCCTTCAGAGGGCAGGAGAGGAGGCTGACTGTATCTAACTGCATTTATCGAGATAATGGATTGTGTTCCCTAAGTTTTTTGTGTGTAGTGTTTTTGGCCTTCCGGGACAGAATGATCAAGACTGAAATGTCCAGATTTATTGGTCAGACATAGGACTGGTCCACACCAATTATAGCTCCATCACAGTGATATGTTGGTACCAAAAGAACAGTACTGAAATGAGAACAATTGGCCCTGAAAGCCTTGAACTGAAATCTAACGTAACAGGCTTAATTCTATGTTGTGTCACACCCCAGACAGCTTAGATATCCATGTAACTATAGGAGACCTGACTTTAGGAGGAAAATATGTTTTTGTTTCCCATTCAGGCTGCAGAGGTAAAGATACTGCATTTTGAGCTGGAGATAGTATATTTTGACCTAGTATCAGCCTGCATAAATTTTTTTGCACTTAATTATTTAGGTAGCGTCTTTGATTCTTTTCCCCTCTAATTTTAATGTTGGCATTTCACCTAGATTTTGCTGACATTGATATTTTCCTCTTTGATACTAGTTACTTTTGTATGCTTCATTCTTAAAGCAGCAGCAATGAATTCAATTAGGTATTAAAATCAAGGATATTTCTTTCTTTCTTTCTCTGTCAAAATTATTTTTCTATCAAGCGTTTAATTTTTTATATTTTTTGTAGGTTACAGTTTTTTGAGCCAGAAGCCCAAAGAATCACTCTAAGCCCTGAGAAAAGAACCAATACAGTCCTTTCAGTGATTTGCTCTGCCTATTTTGTAGTAATAGCCAAATTTTAGGCATCTGCTTAGGTTTGTGCCTAATGAATACCTTCAGTAAAGCCGCTAGGAACTGATTATTGAAATCCATCCCATAGGTTGGAAATTCTGTGGCAATTAACCCAGATGTAGAAGAAACCACTCTCTGGTATTGCTGAGCTGAAAGCTGGACAGAGCCAGCATGCCACAAACACTACCATCCTCTGCTGCCCAGATGGGGCAGGTACCACTTGTACGGAAGTTTAATAATACCATTTAGATGACAATGGAGTTTGACTTTGTAGATAATAGGCTTGTAGTGCTCTGTGGTTAACAGGCAGATGAAAACGCATATCACTTCTCTTGAAATTCGTACTTGACAGTTTTGAAGATTACAAGACTTTTTCAGGCAAATTATTTTGATATCCTGTTCCCTCTGGATGCTTGTAAGTAAAGATGTGCCTTAGCTAAAATGGCATTGTATTGTTTTCTGGCCAGATAGGCTGTGGCCGTAATCTGGCATTTGTCAGATCTCCTGACAGGTTTATGCACGGCTGTTTACCTTTACAGGATCTAATGCATTCTGAACATTTAATTGGCTGTGCGGATATTCTGTCTTTAGCATTATTTTTGTATACAGCTTTCCGTTTGACAAAATATTGCTATTGTAACTGCTAGAGAAACTAACTGGTAATAACCAATGCTATTACCAGGCAGTTAATTCGCAAAAGGCCAAGAATTAACAGTTTTGTTATTTATGTGCCACACTAATTTTTCTGCAAAAGGAAATCCGCATTGATGAATAATTTAAATCCCAATCTCCCTGCAAGTCTGTAGTCACGTGCTCTACAGAGACTGGAGTACATTCTACTGTGAGCATTGTGCAAAAGATTAGTAGCTCCGTGGTGGCAATGCTCCTATAACAGTGTGAATTGCACTTTTAATTTGTCTTCCCATCTGACAGAGCATCTCATTATACTTTACAAAATCTCTTTTAAATTATACTTTTTAAATTCTCAGTTGAAGGATACTTACATGAAAAAGGTGAAGATTAAATAAATTGTTTTAAGTCATATCAGCAAATCATTTTAATGAGAACGTCCTTTCTTCTTGCATTTGGAAAAGAATGTGCATTTTATTCCCACCATGTTTAGTTCCAGTCAGTCAAAACCAGCAATGGCTGGTTACAATTTCTTTACAATACAGTATAGATGTGAAATGTGTGATAAGCTCTACTTTGTGTGTCATAAAATTATGCAGGCTCTCTAATAACTAACTTGTTAGCTATCTTGAGGCTGGAAAGCATTTTATATAAAACCTTATATAAGATGGAAACTTTTTTTTTCTTTTTCCCACAAGTAGCACTAAGCAGAAAATTACTACTTTTTGTTAATCAGATTAAATTGTGAAGTAGTATACACACAAGGTCCTTGGGCACACATTTTATATAACAACATCACATTTCTTTCACTGCTTCTTTTTGCCCTATTTGCTCTTTCTTAACTACATTATTGAAATTTAGGAAGCATAATAGCCTACTATTTAATAGCACATCATTATCGTCCCATAGCATAATGCATACTATTCATTCTCTCATTAATCCATTGTATTTATTCTCTCCTAGTCTTTGTGTAATGATGTAGAGAGTCAGACTTTCACTGTACAAATGAATAGCATTTTGCCATATTCAGAAATCCCAATTATTATCAGTGACCTGTTAATTTGATGGTTCAGTTGTTAGGATTTCATGTTACTTGGACACTATTTATTATAGCTCTTCTTTATTTCTCTAGGCATCAGCTGTTTGAGTTAATACTGTGCTAAGCACAGTACAAAAGCCGTGGACTGACAGTCTCAAAAATATTCCAAACTCATTGAAAGTAAGAATGATTTGTTACAACCAGTAGACATTTATAGAAGGCTTCTGTGTGAGTCGAGTTATATTTATGTGAAACAATTGTATTTAATACTTTCTCTTATAAAATATATGGGCCAGGTCCTTCGAGGTAAGGGGAGGTTTAGGAGGCCATTGCCAGGGCACTTTGCTTCTAGCAGTTCTTTTCCAGTGGAGCGCACCTTGTGGGGTATAGCTGCTGTTCTAGCCTTGGCTGAGGGCTGCCCATACCTTGGTGGGGTGGCAGGGGGACAGAGCTCTGAGATCAGGTCAGGGCAAGCAGGCTGCTCCAGGTCACGCCCCTAGCTGTATTACTGTGCTGTATATGGGTTGGCAAGTGGTGGTTCTATGGCTGGTTTGGTTTTGGGGTTTGTTTTTTTTCTGGTTTGTTTTTTTTTTGTTTGCACACATGATCCTAAAAAATTACTTTATAGTTATTAATGATTGACAAGCCACAGTTTTTGGGTTCAGATGCAGATTTGAACTTCAGAGAGTGCTGGGATATGTTTGGACTTGCATTTCTGATTTGTGTCACTTCCTGTTCTTTTGTGTCTTTTGCATCTTTCTCATCTTTCTCATATCTTGTCTTTATTTGCCAAGCTACAAAAAATGTAAATTCTTTATACATTGTTGTTTTAGGTCACTCTTCTTTCTGCGGCACCCATATATTTAGCTTGGCAGTGTACAATAAATTTAAAAATAAATTTCTATTGCATACCTTTCTGACTTGTATTGCTGTAGATTATCTATATTTAAAACTAATAAGATATAGATAATGAAAGGGTAAATAATAAAGTCCAAAACAGATACTTGTTTTTATTAAGACCTTGTTTCCTAGGAGCAGTTCGACAGATAGTGGAGCACGTGCTGGGTTTTAGATGCAAAAAGTTGTCCCAGTGCAGAGTTCTACTCTAGAGTGCTCAATACTTTGCATATTTGGCTGCTAACTGCGTACATACTTATGAGCTGATCCTCTATGTGTATAGTGAACAGTGATTAGACTTCATAAAGCAAGCATTTTGGAAAAGCAGCCTCACTACAGTTTTAAACACAACTTTCACCATCTGCTGGGAAAAGCGGTGGGTTTCTTGTGAACTTGGCAATTAAATATGCTAAAATATAGTAACAGCAGGATAAAAATGTTTGCCATACCTGTTAAGGACAAAAACTAAAATCCTGCTAAATAACACCAAAACCTCAGACAAAGAGCTGCCATCTGGCTTGTAGTCACTGAGTATATTTGCAATTTATGTTAATACTAGTCTGACACTCAGTGGCATAATCAAGAGCAGTGGTTCCATTTCCAAAACGCAAACTACTTTCCTCCAAACTGCTATCTACAAAATATCTAGATTGACTTTCAGAGAAATAATAAACATATATATTAGCCATTATGGCACATTCAAATATTTGTCATAAATACCCTCTCCTTGCTCAATGGATGTACAGAACAAAATCTAAGAGTAAAATCAAGACAAGGTATTTGCAGAAAAATTAAAAAGTTCAGATTTAATTGAAGCATGTTGACAGCACTTATGTATTGTCCTGAAAAAATAAAGGATCATAGAACTGACTGTTCTTTTCTTTAAATTGTGCAAATCCAGTATTTTGTCTCAAAATTAAATTTTGCCTGCCAGGCAAAGGCTATATATGCAGTCAAAACTTTAACATGAGAGATACCAGTATTTTTCATGGCACAATCATCAGAGGTTTATATTACAAGATGTCAACTGATATAAACAGAATATCTGGTTAAAGTCTTTCTAGTGTGATGGCTGCCTCACTCAGATCATTCAACTTACAATGGAATATATGTCTTTTTTGTCTGGAACACATTCAACCAGAGAACATACAAAACTGGTATAATTCAAGAACAGATTGTGACCAAAAGTTGAACATGAAGTAAACCCATGTTTCATTTCTAAAACTCACTTCTTCCGATATGTAGAAACCATATTCTGCAGGACATTCACATATGACTTCAAGCTATCTGAAATTAAGGCAGAGCTTCTATGACAATATTTTTTTTATCACTTAGTCTGCACAGATTTCAAATAATGGGGTTTTTATTTCATCTGCATTGAAAAATACTATTTTTGGGGTTATAAGAGATTAATGCTTTGTATTTAGATAATTCTCGAAATCAAGGATTTAGATGCAATAGGATTAAAATAAAATGTGAAAATTCTGAATAAGTTCATTGAGACTGCTCCGTATGCTTCCATTCAACCTTCTGATTTGCACTTTTTCTCCCTATATGCATTACACTGTTTCTGTGGGACTGAACAATCATTATGCCTTGTGGCCGTATTCTATCTCCAGTTGCCAGAGTAGAAAGGATAATATGCTGGTGGAGGCAGGGACCACTACACACCTAGGCAAATGTAGATGTAGTTATATACAGGGGAAAGGGCAGAAAAGGTGAGGTTCTTTGGAAGCTCACGATCTCAAGATACCATTTGATTTTCATCAAAGTTTCATTTCATAAAACCTAAATGAAACTGTTTTTCTGTTTTGCTATTGCTGGAATACTTTTTTGGGGGGGTTTGATGTATTTTGTGTTTGCATTGAACAAAATATTTGACCAAAAGAAAGCACCATATTTCTTTTACAGACAGTATAAAATAGCAAAGCAAAGGCCTAGTGTTAGTCCTCAAAAATGGGAAGAAACAGCTGCTTCTGCACAAAATTCTTGTAAGACACAGGTCATCTGTGTTTAGGTCTCTTTTTGCCTTGAGAAATTTGATCATGCAGTGAAGGTGTGAATGGCTTGCCCCAAAGAGCTTTTTCTGTTCTGTATCAAACATAGTAATTCAGAGAGTCACTTCAGTCTGGTGGGTGGAATGCTCATCTGGGAGGTGAAATATGTATTTTTGATCTTGCAATGAACAATAAAGTTTCTAGGGGCAGCATTAGCTAAAAAGTCTTAGGAATACCGTATACTACTCATTGAGATAAATTTCTGGAAGATGAAGGTTCATATTCTTTGAAGGGCTTGAATGTGGTTTTGCCACAGTCTGGATTAATGACTTAGGCAGTATTATTAAAAGTTCTGTTGCTTTGTCCTTCATTTTGTGTATTTTTTTCTTCTAACAGCTTTCTATGTGACCTCAGTGCAAATTTCTGCATAGCTTTTAATCAATGAAACTTTTTCTCTCAGCTAGTTACAGAACTTTCCTCCTGCTATAAAGAAATAAATTCTGTCCCTCTTAAATGCATTTCACAAGCTGAACAGAAGTGTTAGGGTGTTTTCTTAAGTTAGTTTGAACTAAAATTCTCTTCTGGATTTGAACTTTGCTAAGGCACTGTGATTCTCTCATCTCGGTTTTTAATGTGGGCTCATCTTAATTTTTATCCCCTACTTTTCAAATCATTAATGCATGTATACCTAATGGCATCACTCAAACTAAAGTAAAAAATAATAAACCATAGCATTTTCATTTTAAAATATTATTTGGCAGCCATCATAGTTAGAGGAACAAATGAAAATAAAAAAGAAAACCAAACAAACCAAAAAGCCGAGGTGCAGAGAACTTTTTTTGGTGTGGAACCTCCTTCTCATACCACCTGTAGATGAGTATTTCTGAATTACAGCAATCATGAGAAATGTCCAATTTATCTTCTGCCTCACGTAAAAGATTTTCATTATAGCTGAACAAAGAATTGGTATTTGATGAGCTTAATCTGGCTGACAGTGCACTGCAAATATATAGTGGTTTATATTTATTGGAGCAATACTTTTTGGCTGACTTGCTTTCTCTCTACATTCCACTATTTGTTCATGTAAGTGCTTTGCACATCTTGCAGTTACTGAGGTGATGAATGGTGCAAAATGGCTGCTAAACTTTCAGTTCATGGCATACAACTTAAGTTCATCAGCTCTATTTTATCTTAGGTGAAGTACAGTGAAAACACAGGATTGGAAAATGACACTGGTCTCATTTAGTGTTCAGAGAAGTGTGTTTTAGCCACTTTCTTTCAACCAGATTTTGGTCCTTCTTTTTCTACTGAAGAAGCTTGAATTGCCACCATCAAATACTATATATTAGACTGGATATACAAGAGCAACACAGGTACCACTGAAAATACATAAAGATAATAACTTTAAAAAATTATGGCTCTTCTTTTTTCCAGAAATATGTCATGAGAATTCATCCTTATTCCTGCCATTTACAGGAGACTGAGTCCTAGCAGTATTTGGGTTTGAAAGTGAAAACAAAATGTTCATTGCTGTGATACCAGCAAAGTGGGAGGGTTACCTCCTATTACCTATTGAAAACCAGAAGAAAACAAAATAAGTAGTCTTAATTTTATGCATTTCCATTTCCATTTGTCTTAATGGCTTTTTGTTAAATATATGTATTTCTGTGGTATGTAATTTTTGTCATTTAGGCAGCATTTTTTAATTCACTTCTAAGCTAACCCATCTTGACCTTGCAATTAAATTTTTCTCTGTGAAATTTCATAACTTACGTAGAGAAATGAGGGGAAAATTCTCCTTTCCAGAATTTGTGACTTGTATTATGCAAAATCTTTATATTCCCAGCTGGGCATTTATTTTAATTAGACATGAATGACAATGATGTAAGTGAATTATAATAGTTAATGTAGCTATTCAGAATAAATTTCCATACAGCCTCTGTAGATAATTTGAAAAAAGGAGGATGAATTAAATACATAACCTACCCTGACTGTTTCCAACCCAAAAATTTTGCAATACTTGCCAAATCTGATTATCCAGAAATTTAGGGTCATCTTTCTCAAGTTCTCAGGGCTTAATCTATGAAAATGGATCCTTTTGTTTTGTTGCCTTTAGAAATCACATTTTCTCTGCAACTATAAAGGATAATTAAAATTGCAGTACTTATCTAATTATTGGACTCTGGGAGCTTTCAGAGAAACACCAGAAGGACTCAAGAAAACACTGGGGGACCCAGGCTTGCTTCACTATGCAGCAGGGTGCTGAGATGGAGGCCCATTGTTATCAGTTGCAACTGCAAATTATGCAAGGAGGAATATAAAACCAGCAAACATCCTTTCTTGTATCAGTGCCATAAAAAGGGTTTTCACCTTTTATTGGAAAGGATTATGGAAAACGCAAGGCAGATAGCTGTTAAAATGAAATAAAATTGCCTGTTGCAGAAGGAAACACACGTTGGCTTAGACTGAACTTTGTTTCTCTTAAAGTTGCGAAGACTGCAGTGATCTTCCAAAATTAAAATAACTTATAAAGAACTCTTGATCTCAGTGTAATATATTTAATTTCCTGCAAGTCTACCAAACATATAATTATTTCCTTTGATGGTGATGCCAGCGCAATATCCATAATTGTGACTGAAATGGTATGGAAATATTACTATATCAGTTTTTTCTTAGTAAGTATTGTATGTACAGTTTTATACCTGTGCTCTAGGAAATTATAATGCTCCTTTATTTAAAATTACATAATGATTTAACATAAAAAACATTCTAAACCTTTCCATCTCAGCGTTTATCCTAAGAGGTTTTCTACTGTCTTTCATTTATGGCTCTTTCTATGTTGTACTAGCTAATTCTCATTCTCATCTAATGACCCTTTTCAGGTCTTGCCTATTTAGAAAATAGTGCTCTCTTAGCATAGGAGACACATGGAAAGCCTTTCTAAGACTGCACTAAAAGAATGGCAGGGCACTGTACTGCTCTTGTATGTTACTGAATTTGAATTGTTACTGACAGAATACAGAATAGGCATTACTTGTCTTAGTTCCTAGACAGTTCCAATTAATTATTATAAAATGAAGAATGAAAGAAAAAGAAAAAAGCTCTCTTTAATCATAAATACTGCAAACACTGGCTGTAACCCTTTCTTTTGAAACAAGAGGCATGGAATCCTGAACATCTTTGTGCCTAATACAGGTGCTGTTAATGCAATTATCATGGAAAGTATAATGACATAACCCTCCTTAATAATGAAATACAAATTAAAGTAAATAATTTTTGTTTGTTTCACCAAGCATACATAAGAATGCAAATGCAGAGTTTCTTAGAAACAGTTAATCCTGTTGTAAATATGGTAATGTCTGAGGATTTTCTTGGCCAAATCTATATTAGGGAACAAAAAAACCCTCTTGAGTCAGATTTAGTTTAATAAACTTCTAATTTAAGGACACTTTACATTGCTACTGTGGAATAAATGAAATTTAATCTAATTATGAATATGACCTCTATTTATTATTTTTTATAAAGTCAACTGAAATGTACTTGGGATGAGTCCTTAACTCAAGTCCTGTCTGCTAGGGCAACATGAAGCCAGGGCCTTCCCGCTGGGCCAGGGAATGGAGGCAGGTGTGCAGTGCACGTCCTTGCTGGATAGAGTCTATCACATCTCAGTAGGCAATTTCTTAGGCTTTCCCTTTTGGGCCATTGTTTTCTGTTGTTCATCTGAGAGGGTCAACCTATGCATCTTTAAAGTGTGGTTATTGATTGTGTGGCTGCCAGACTCAGGGAAAAACTGTCAATAATCCAGTGGCTGAGAATGGCAGTGATAGAGCCAGTAAAGTGTTAGACAGTTTTACAGTGAGTTGTACTTTCCTTCTACAGTAGAGTTGCTCCTAGGTTAGTTAGTACCCAGTGTGAAACAAGACAGAAAATCTCATCTTTAATTTTCTGCATTGAAAGACAAGGGTTTTGCTATTTCACAAAAATGAACAATTCAGTGAGTAATTGGAAGTAATTTATTCTGTACTCCCTGCCTTTAAATTAGGGGGGTGTACTGCAGGTAGCTGTTCCCTGATTTTGGCAAAAAAGCTATCCTTCTTTTTGCTGTGGTGTCACAGTAGGAGTAATGGCCCTAAAACGCAGATCAGAACTTGTTTGAGGGCCTCCTGAGTGACAGGTTCCTTTCAACATGCCGTTGAGGTTTGCTGAGAATCTGAAAATGCTTTTCAAAATAATCACAACTGCAAGAGTATCTTATCCAAGTATAAAATAGCGATGATAATTATCTCCTTCCTCATGAGATTATAGGGCTGTGTCTACACTAGCAAATGGTTTGTCTTTACAGAAGTGATTCTGTAGACCCAACTGTTGTTTCTGAGGGTGTGATATCCACATAATATTCATTTAGTGGAGTAGGAGGTTGGTTTTTTTATAGTTGGCTCTTGTTCCCTGAGCTGAACGCCCCTAAACTGTTGGAGTGCATTGGATGCACTCTTGGGCTCATCTTCAATGATCTGATCCAGATCATTGTAAATTGGGACACTTGAAAATTTGTTTGAAAAGTGGTGTCCAGCTCCAAACTGAAATGCAGTATAAATATAAATGAACCTCATAAGAATTTCTGTTCCAGAGCACTAGAGAAACAGCAGACTATTTACTGACTTGCTTTGTCATTCATCCTCTTGTTGTGCTCTACCTAAGCTACATATCATGCAGCATGAGGCTGGATACAGACTTTTAGGAAATGCAGGTTATGACTGGCTATTTAAGGAGCTCCTTGCCATATTAAAATGTTATTTCAAGTCTGGCATAGTACATGCCGAAGTGAGTGCATTGTTTATCAAGGTACACTTGGATGAAACTCAGGTTTGTGCGGTCAATATAGATCTTATATAACTGATGGTACCCTTCAAAAAAGGGTGTTTGAAGGGCTGGGAAATTTATCTGATTTTTCAAGGAAGACTGAGTGTCATTTAGATACTTCAGCCATCATTAAACAAATCTTGACCTGGCTTGAATCTATTCATAGCAGGCCACCACAGGAATATTCTGGTTTTGTTTTTGTGTTTGTTTTGTTTTGTTTTGTTTTTTTTAAATTAATAACTTCTTTTAGTTTCAGAACACTGATGAGGATATAAAGATTGAGAGAAGACTTCAAATTTGTGATATATCATGACTGTCAAGACAGCATGAGTTTTGTAGTCTATGTAACAGATTAGGTAGCATACCAGGACCAAAAAAACCCCAATATTTGATAAAACTCTGCTCATAGACAGGAAAGCTGCTGAAATTTTCTACAAGTAAGTTAAAAATTCAGATTTGCCTTGTGTGCCTACATGGGCGTACCTCCACTGAGCACAAGGCTCTGTATCTGAATTACCTGCTGGGCTTTGGTTCTACTCCTTGTCTTGTAGCTAAAGATTGTTTGTACAGCCTGGCTTCCTTCCCTTAGCATCCCTATGAGTGAATTAAGTCTTTACCTTTGTGCTTGCTCAGGAACAGAGATTTGGTTTCTGTACCAGATTCATACTTTGAAGAGCCTGAACTAACTTTTGTCTCACTCTTCTTTTCTCTGGAAAAGTCTGTTAGGAGTTTACATTCAAAGAATGGGGGAATGTGTTCCAACTGTGCTTCAACTAGCTTTTCTTATATTCGACAATTCTCCTGTGTTCCTAGTGTGTTATGTCAGCTCTTAGAGCTGCTTTGGTTTCTGCACAAGCAAGCTTCATACTTTCCTGTGGTTTAAGCAACCTGTCATTTTTTATTTACACTTGAACCTTTGCCTTCAAGTGTGACCCAAAATGTGTAGACATCAGGTATAAAAGACAGACTGGGCTCAGACCTACCTATTATTTGTCAGAAGCGCTACTCTACCTATTGACAGATATAATTGTCATGAAAATAGCAGGGGGGAACTTAGTCTCAGTCTTGCTCCCCTGTTCCTCTGCAGTGGTCTGTCACAGTGTTATTTGCCAGTAGAATTCTTCGGAAAAGACAAAATTTAACCTTCAGTAGGGAAGTAATGCATTAGAACCTGAATGGTTCCTGTCAGCATACAAAATTCTGGGTCTGGCAAGATTGTGTAATATAACACTTCACCCATATTCTTACATCCATGCAAGAATCCCAAAATCAGTCCTCCAGTATTGCTTGAAAGACATTATGTTTACGATGGTAGTCACTTTAAATATATATAATAAGAAGAAAATTTTTAATTTATTTTTATTTTTTTTACATTTAAATTTTTTAGTGTAATTTTTTATGTATTCACACTTTTAAAATGCATCTAATGGTATTGTTTCTTCTGTTTTTATCTTAAAATGCTTAATTAATTTCTGAAACTACATAAATTTTGTTGTCTACATTTGGAGTCTTTCAGAAAACAAGACTGTATCTTGATGATTGTGATGCTTGCCAGTTTTACTTTTCCATGATGAAGACTGATAGAAGAGTGAGTGAGTCTTAATCATGGAATAGTCATCCGTGCTCAACAGTATGACTTTAATTCACTGAAGTTAATAAAAAAGCAATGTTACTACTGAATGGTCCACCAGTACAGTACTGTTACTGTTGGGGTCATCTGAAAGTTTATGACACAGAGATGGCGCTTATGCCTTGAGGATGTTGAAAAATAAGGAGGAATGTTCATCTTAATCAGATACTCAGCATGGCCAATTTTGGGTGGAACCCAGCATGGGTTCAGGTTATTAGTGAGGAGCCTTACAGTTTTTTCCTCATAGGGTATCACAGAGACAAATGCTGTGACTTCTGGGTTTTTTTGAAGAGAGTGAAATGAGTTGGAAAAAAACACTTCACTAATGCACTTGGAAAGAACTTGCTTATAGTTGTCTTCTTGAAAAACTAACACTTGACTTCTTGTACTAATGTATAAAAAAGGAATCATGTTATCGATGTACAGATAAGACTGGAAGAGATTTGCTGAATCACTAAGCTGAGTGTCCTTATCCTGCCTCCTGGCAAGATAGCATCTATTCCATTTCTTATGGGTACGTTTCTTGCCCTCACCATGTTTATTTCCTTTCCTTGGTGTTGTGGTTTAAGCCCAGTTGGTAACTCAGA
>JANHGB010021243.1:0-14052 GCA_026283785.1 Coracopsis vasa | reverse complement strand
CTTAAACCATCTTAAAATGACTTAAACAACCTTAAAAGGTCTTAAACCACCTTAAAAGGTCTTAAACCATCTTAAAAATGACTTAAACCATCTTAAAATGACTTAAACCACCTTAAAAGGTCTTAAACCATCTTAAAATCCCACTTAAAAGTGGCTCAATGGTAACATGGCAAATAGTGGGATGGAGAAGATCCATCAGATCCCTGTGGTCAGGGGTTCCATTGTGTGTTTTATCAGGCAAGGGAGGAAAACCTCATTGAGATTGGGAATTAATTGATGATAAGAGATTAAATCCCATAATTAACATCCAAGCCAAAGCATTCCAGGTTGGATTCATCCCCCAGTGGTGGTAGACTGAGCTTAATCATGCTGGAGATGCGCTTAAGCCATTCCCAAGCACCAGGGTGGATAACGTCAGTCTATGTTGGCCAACTCAATCCCAAGGACTTGTATCTGGGATGGCAAACACTGGAAAGATGTGGGATTTAGGGAAAAGCAACTTAAGAGGACAAAACACCAATGCAAAAGCAACCTTTGGGCTCCTCCACATCCAAAGAGCCAGCATTTGGGAAGAAACACTCCAAAAAGAGCATTTTCCACTCTATGGGAATGCCGGAGCGGGATTTAGCCTGGAGAAGATTCCAGGCTGATCCCATGTTTAAGCAGTGCTGCTCATTGAAATGAGAAGGGTTTGGCACTGGCACATCCCCAACATTCCCATCTTCCACCTCACATCCCTGCCCCTGCGCTCCGGAGGGATCCCTGAGATGATCCTAGAGGATCTGGTTGTGGATCCATCATGGGCTTTGGGGGGAAAAGAGAGGATTTTGGATCAAACCCAATTTGGGGATCACAGCGGGCAGGTTTAGTGGTGGATTTGATTGGATGGGCTCTATGGGATACTGGGATTACGGCTCTGGATTTGGGATGAGTTGATGATGGTCAATGTGACTGATAAGGTGGGTTGTGATTAACCGGTTGCACTGATTTTGGTTGATCCCATTGGGAGCTTCGGGATAAATCAAGAGAAATGGGATAAAAATGGGATCAGGGCGGCGGGTTTGGCTTCTCCCCTCAAACCAGGGCAGATTCAGCTCCAACCAATTCCAGCTCCTGATTGCCAAGAGCCAACCCTCAACATTCCATCACAACCTAAAACTTCCCTGGAGAAAGGAAAAGGCCATTTCCACTCAAAACACATCAAAGTAGGTACATCTGGTTGAAGACACCGACTTATCCCAGACAAACACATCCCTCAAAGGTGGAATATCGCTGGGAAGCACCGGCTCAAAGGCGAATCCCATCAATCCTGTTGAATTTAGGGGGGTTTAGCTCATTTTGGGGGGATTTCTGCCCCTTTTCCCAGTGCCTTTTGCTCTCTACACCCAACCAGGCACGACAAGAAACCCCCATTACTTTCTGCCCCGCTCATTTCCTTCTTTCCCAACCCATTGGAGATGCAAAAGATGCCTTAAGCCCAGCTTAACCTCTGGATTCCGAGCTGACCAAGCAGCTAAAACCAGTTTTAAGTGACGGCACAAGCTTTGCTTCCCTAAATCCAAGGAGGGAACAGGAGCAAGGAATGCACGACCATGAAGAACAGCCTAGTTTAAGCCCAGACTATGACGGTAGGAGGGAGAAGCAAAGACTTACACAGAGCAGACACCACTCTGATGATAGAAGTTCAGTTTTAATCAAGATGCTGTGAAATGAGAAGGGTTTTATGGCTTAAACCCTCTTCCCTCCATCCTTCCCCCCCCTCTGTGGCGCAGGACAACGTTTCCAACCTCTCCTTGGAGCGACAACCACCGTGATTCTCTCAACACATCAATCTAGGCCATTAACCAGACAAAGAGCTACCTCGGCGCATGGTTTAGGGCACTTAAGCCTGAGTTTAAGCAAGGAAAAGCTTAGTAAAATCATCATGTCGGGCTTAAGATGAGCTCAGAGACAATGGATCTACCGCTTGTCCGTGGTGAGCAAGGTTTGGTTGATTATAAAAGACAATAAAATAATTAAAAGACCGAGCCAGGAATGAAAATGTATTTATTTATACAGAAAACCAGGGCTAGGACTGAGGCGTTAAATAAGCTGCGTCTAACCTGTTTCTGACTCTTCGCTGTCGGAGGAGCTGGACTCGCTGGTGCTCTCCGACTCGGAGGAGGAGAACCCCTTCATCTTAGAGGAACCAGCAATTACATCCACCTTCTCTGCTGCAAGAAGACAACAGCGTGGGGTTAGAGGCACCTCAAGGCCAAGACCTGCAGCAGCATTCCCAATATTCCTGGCTAAGCCAAGCTTAAATCCCGCGTCTCTGCTGATTTTAGGGATGGGGGGGGGGTCTTGGAGGTGATGAGGTGGTGCAGGGTGGAGCGTGATGTCCCCCAAAGGGCTGGGAGCAGTGGGATTTAAGCCTGTCCTAACAGATGGCTTGTTCCTTCTTCATCTTCCTAAACCCCTTTGGCACTTTAGGCTTATGGGAGCCCATGGGGGCTTCTCTTCCACCCTGTGTCC
Source organism: Coracopsis vasa (assembly GCA_026283785.1). Taxonomy (NCBI): domain Eukaryota; kingdom Metazoa; phylum Chordata; class Aves; order Psittaciformes; family Psittacidae; genus Coracopsis; species Coracopsis vasa. The sequence goes on along the minus strand of JANHGB010021243.1, from coordinate 11,538 downwards.
AGGGTTAATCCCATGTGGCTGAAAACTCAACTTTGGGTTTGAGTTGTTGGGATAAAGAGGTGGAAAAGGAGGGAATTCCCTGATTTTAGTAGCTTAAACAGAGACTAAACCAGGGCAGTGACAGCCCTAGAGCTGCTCAAAGCCATGGGTGATGTCTGAGCCCTTTACTAAACCCCTACTAAAGAACTCAAATCCATGTTTTGCCAAGGTCCAGAAGTAGAAAGGAAGCTCCCAGGAGTAAACTGGGCTTCTTTTCCACTTGGATTTATCCCAGGAAGTAACTGGGATCCCTTGGCCATGGGAAATCAAGAGATTCCCTTTAAATCCCCTCCCTCTGCTTGCTGCCACATCCCCTTTTCTGTGGGTGCTTCAGGTCCAGAAGAGTTTTGCTGTTCTTCAGCCATTAATAAATGTGTATTTATAATAAACCATAGATTTTAGGAGATGTGAACAGGAAAAATGTGTCTAAAACATGTATTGAAACGGAATTTGAGGCTGGAACAAAGGGATAAATGTCTTGAAAACAGCTTGGGAAGAGATTAAACAAACAGTTTAATTTAAGAGAGGAAAACAGCTCAAAAGAGAGCAAAAGAGATTAAAATACCCATTAAAAAGGAACTCCCAGATGTATTAGAAAAGGGGGGAAACCCCTTTTCTACCTCCACAAGTGGAGGTGGGAAGCTCAACTTGAATCCTGCCCCATTCCAGAGTGTTCCATGGATGCCAATGGGGAGGAATTGCTTTTCTCCCACCTCATCTCTGCTCTCTTTTGGGCAGGTATTGATTCTAATTCAAACACTGAGGATGGATACATGGGAATACGGTGCCAGCACATTCCAGCTCCATGTTGGGATTTAATCAGTGCTGTGGAATCGGAGAAATAAAGTGAATTAAAGGAATTCAAGGAAGGATGAGGAGCAAGGTCTGGAGCACCCGCTCCCAATGTTCCTCCTCCTCCATCTTTGTCTTAATCCCTGGAAAAGCAGGAGGAAAAGCAGGATTGGAGGCGAACAAGTACCTGGAGGTTTCCTCTTCTTCCGCAAGCAGGAGGTGACGTACCGCTCCAGCTCCCGCAGCGTGGAGGGCTTTAAGGTCTCAAAGTCAATCTCGATCTCATCCGGGTTGGAATTCTTCAGGGAAGGCTCTCGGGATTGGATGATGTGGACAACCCGGCCCAGTTTCTCCCCAGGGAGTTTGTTAATGTCCAGGCTCAGCTGCCTCTTCTCCTCGTAGGACATGGGTTTACACTTGTCCTCCTCCTCCGACTCGTAGGCTGGAGGGGGTTTGCTGTTCTTCACCGCCACCGGCTCCTTCTTACTACTTAAGAACAAGTAAAGGTTATTCTAAAGCAGAGCCTAAGGAAGAAAAGCAGCTGCTTGGGTCTAAAGCTCTGCCTGGTAAGGCCTGAACCATGCTGGGTTTGAGGGTTACTGCAGATGAGCCTCTGCTGCGTTTAGAGCGTGAGCTTGAAGCTCAATCGTGAGGCTGGGAGGCAGAAAGCTGAGCTCAAGCTGCTGTTAGGCAAGAAAGCTGAGCTTAACCTGCTGTTAGACACCCAAGGTTGAGCTCAAACTGGTCTTAGACTACCAAAGTTGAGCTCAACCCACTGTTAAGATACCCAAGATTGAACTCAAACTGTGATGAAGATACCCAAAGTTGAGTTCAGCCCACTATAAGGCAAGAAAGCTGAGCTTAACCTGCTATTAGACACCCAAAGTTGAGCTCAAACTGGTCTTAGACTACCAAACTTGAGCTCAACCCACTGTTAAGACACCCAAGATTGAGCTCAAACTGTGATTAAGACACCCAAGGTTGAGCTCAAGCTGTGATGAAGATACCTAAGTTGAGCTCAGCCCAATGTAATGCAAGAAAGCTGAGCTCAACCTGCTGTTAAAAAGCCACCAAATGTTGAGCTCAAACTGTTCTTAGACTACCAAAGTTGAGCTCAATCCACTGTTAAGATACTCAAGGTTGAGCTCAAACTGTGATTAAGACACCCAAGGTTGAGCTCAAACTGGTCTTAGACTACCAAGGCTGAGCTCAACCCACTGTTAAGACACCCAAGGTTGAACTCAAGCTGTGATGAAGATAACCAAAGTTGAATTCAGCCCAATGTAAGGCAAGAAAGCTGAGCTCAACCTGCTGTTAGACATCCAAAGTTGAGCTCAAACTGTGATTAAGACACCCAAGGTTAAGTTCAAACAGGTCTTAGACTATCAAAGCTGAGCTTAAGCCACTGTTAAGACATCCAAGCTTGAGCTCAAACTGTGATGAAGATACCCAAAACTGAGCTCAACCTATAGTTAGGCAAGAAAGCTGAGCTCAAGCCACTGTTACACACCCAAGGCTGAGCTGCCTGTCCCAAGAGTCGCTCTCCCAAAGGGAAGAGCAGCTCCAGGAGGTCATCCAGCAAAGCAGGAGCAGCTCCAGAGGGGAATTCCTTACATCCACCCTTGGACAGACCAAAGCTCAACTGATGCTGCCTGGTTCTCACTGGGACAGGCTGGCCCAGAGCCTGGCACCCCATATGGGGACATAAAACCCAGCATCTGTGTTAAAACTGGTTCTTAAGGAGGGAAAAACCAGCTCCAGGGAGCTCCAGTTGTGGTTATCTCCATTTGGGGCACCTCAAACCTGCCTCCAAGTGCCCAAATCCTTCCCCAAAAGGGGGAAAACTAGGAAAAATGAGTGGATTCATGGATTTGAGCTGCAAAAGAGCAACTCCATGTGATCCCCCCCCCTTATACTTGGGGTGTTTGGAGCAGCCAGATGGAAGAACATCAGCTCCAAACCCCAAATCTGACCTCGATCCTGACATTCCTGGTTAGGAATCCCACTTGTAATTCCAGTCATTAGGAAAAAGGAAAGGAAAACCCAGCGGGATGGGGCTGACCTGGAGGTGCTGCTGTTGCTGTTGCTTTTCTTGGCCTTCTTGGATGGTGGCTCCTTGGCTTTGATCTTCTTGGTGTCCTCCAGCTCTTCCTTCTTTTTGTGCTTCTCCTTCTTCTTCTCCTTCTTGTCCTTCTCCTTCTTCTTTGGTTTGTTCTGCTGGGGCTGGGACAGGGCCGCGAGCTGCTCGTGCACGGCTTTGAGCTGAGGAGAAGACACATTCCAACATCGGGATGCATCCCAGCTCCTCCTCCTCTTCCATGGGAACACCTAAGGCTCTGCTATGGGCTATGCTGGGGGCTCTCCCAGCTCCCATCACCCTCATCTGAGGGGATTCAAGTGTTGGCCACAGGCAGGGACAACCTCTGGAAGGTCCTTCCTGCTCCAGAGGGTCTGGAGACACCACCCATGTGCAGGCAGAGAATTCCTGCCTTTGGGAATCACTTTGGTGCCATAAGCATCAAGTGCAGGCAGCGAATTCCTGCCCTTGGGAATCACTTTGGTGCCATAAGCACGAAGTGCAGGCAGCAAATTCCTGCCTTTGGGAATCACCTTGAAGCCATAAGCAGCAAGTGCAGGCAGTGAATTCCTTTGGGAACCACCTTGAAGCCATAAGCACTAAGTGCAGGCAGTGAATTCCTGCCTTTGGGAACCACCTTGAAACCATAAGCACTAAGTATAGGCAGTGAATTTCTGCCTTTGGGAACCACTTTGGTGTCATAAGCACTAAGTGCAGGCAGAGAATTCCTGCCTTTGGGAATCACCTTGAAGCTGTAAGCACTAAGTGCAGGCAGCAAATTCCTGCCTTTGGGAACCACCTTGAAGCCATAAGCACTAAGTGCAGGCAGCAAATTCCTGCCTTTGGGAACCACTTTGGTGCAATAAGCACTAAGTGCAGGCAGCAAATCCCTGCCTTTGGGAACCACCTTGAAGCCATAAGCAGTAAGTCCAGGCAGTGAATTCCTTTGGGAACCACTTTGGTGCCATAAGCACTGAGTGCAGGCAGCAAATTCCTGCCTTTGGGAACCACCTTTGTACCATAAGCACCAAGTGCAGGCATCGAATTCCTTTGGGAACCACTTTGGTGCCATAAGCACTAAGTGCAGGCAGCAAATTCCTGCCTTTGGGAACCACTTTGGTGCCATATGCACCAAGTACAGGCAGCAAATTCCTGCCTTTGGGAACTACTTTGGTACCATAAGCACTAAGTACAGGCAGTGAACTCCTGCCTTTGGGAACCACCTTGAAGCCATAAGCACCAAGTGCAGGCAGCAAATTCCTGCCTTTGGGAACCACTTTGGTGCCATAAGCACTATGTACAGGCAGCAAATTCCTGCTTTTGGGAACTAAGCAGGCCCAACCCCCCTGCCCCATTCCATCCCTATGGACACGGTACCTGCTCCTGGAGCTCGGCCAGGCGCTGGGCACGTTCCTCCTCGGAATCATCGGAGGAGCTGTCGCTGTCGGAGGAGCTGTCGCTGCTGCTGTCACTGGAAGAGGGGGGAGCCACCTTGGTGGGAGGTGGCACCACCACGGGAGAAGAGGCTGGAATGACGGGCTCCTCCGGCTCATCCGGCATCTTGGCAAAGCGCATCTCAAACACGTCCTGGGAACACAAGGAGAGGGGGAAACAATGGGATCTGGGTGATGTTCCACATGGATTGGGACAACCACCAGCCAAGCAACCAGCACAGATCCTGGAAGCTCCCCAAATCCAGCTGGAATGGTGACCATGTCCAAGGTGGTTTTGGGGGAGAAGGTCAAAATTCCTTTCAAAGCTGCATTGTTCAGGTTCTTGAGATCTTCCACAATGGATTCATGGGAATTGCATGGCAATTCCATGTAATTCCAGGCAGGAACTGCAGCCTCAACCCCTACTCCTCTTCAACCTGGGTTTTCCCAATCCACACTCATGAAAAGCACCTCCATGCAACTCAGACTCTCGTGAAAGGATATTCCCATTATCCTCAAGAAGGAAGGATGCCAAACTGGTGCAATTCCAGTTATCCCACTGGGGGGAAAAGTCCTTTGTTCTCCTGGCTGAGGGGTTCAGAGCCTGGGTGGTTGTTCCATCAGGAACAGCTTTTCCAGGTCCTGTTTTGCTGCTTCCATCTGCTCCTGACTTCATTGGATGCTCAGGCTCAAGTATCAGGGGATAAGGGAATGGAAGACACTGGAAGAGAAGGAGATTCCCAGCTCCTCCAGCATGGGAATCACACACACGTGGATCTGTTGCTCAATCACTGCCCTTAATGACTGTTTACATCCTAAGTGTTGTCTTCCATGAACCAGGAATTCCAGTTCTTCATCATCAAGGAGGTTCTTCACTTCCCAGTGCCAACATGTCATGGGATCAGGGAATGAAGCTCATCCATGGCCTTGCCATGTGGGCAAGGACCCCTTCCACTAGAGCAGGTTGCTCCAAGCCCCATCCAACCTGGCCTTGAGCACTGCCAGGGATGGAGCATCCAAACCATCTCCATTCATCCCATCCCAGTGTCCCAGCACCCTCAGAATGGGGAAGTTCTTCCCAACATCCAACCTCAATCTCTGCCAGTTTAAAGCCATTCCCCCTTGTCCCATCCCTCCAGACCCTTGTCCCAAGCCCCTCTCCAGCTTTCCTGTAGCTCCTTTTCCATGAGCTGGCATCAAGCCTGAGAATCCAAGACATCTTCTGATGATGAGGATGTGGTATCAGAAAGCAGTAGAACGCGATATTCCAGAGGTTGGCATCTCCAGGATCAAGGGATCAGGACCATTGTTGGCCAAGACATGGGCTGGTTACAGGAGCTCAAGTCCAAACCTGCATCTTTGGCCTTGTTCCTTCTCCTTTCCTGTAGTGGGAGCTCCACCACCGTATCCTTCTGTTGGAATTGTGCTTTTCCACACTTATAATCCCAATGGATTTGGTTCCTCAGCACATCCTGCTGAGCCCATCCTGTATGCACAGGATGAGACATTTTTCCAGCTCTCAGGATGCAGTTCTATGTGGATTTTGGGATGTCCCAGCACCAGGGTTGGCCTCAAGCATCACCTGAAGCACCAGAACCCCCAGCCATGGGGAATGTCCCAGTGTTTTAACAACAGGAGGTGAAATGTTTGGGATCAAAATCCATCACAGGAGCTCTGGAACCCGTTGTAGATATTTCTCCATGGTTCCTATGAGCTCCTTCAGCACCCAAAGGAGCTCAGATCCCCCAGATCCACCTGGAACAAAAGGCTTTTTCCTGCTTTGGCCACGTGTCCTCATGTGGCAGCTCCAAACTAACTTGAGGAATGAGGGAATGGGGAGGATTTTATGGAGCAGCTGAGTGTGTTTGGGACATGGGGCTTTTCCAGTACCTAATTCCTTAGTGTCAAATCCTTGAGGAACAAGAGCAGGAACCTTCCCCATGAGGATGCTGGAACTAAAGCTTTGGGGACAAAAGTGACCCTTTGGAGCCATGCTTTCCCCTCCTACTCCTTGATCAAGAGGTGAAAAGATGGGATAAAGATGCTATTAAAGGAGCAACTTGGGCTGATTCCTTCACTCCCAGCATCACTTCCATTGGAGAAGTGGGATTCCTGACCATCACCTCCCACCCTGGAGATGCTCTTTCAAGACCCTGTGGTCCTCATGCTGTGCCAAGACGGGTCCTCACCTGCAGCTTCCGTGCCATGGCCACCACCTCGTGATCCGCAGGGTTGTACTTGTAGCAGTTGGAGAACATCAACCGCACGTCTGCCGCGAATTCCTGAGCATCCCGGTATTCCCGGTTCTCCAGTTTCGACTGGGAAGGAGAAAGGGGGGGGAAAACCCATTAAAACTCTGCTGTTAAGTGTGGAAATAGCTCAAAGGGGTGAGTGAATAAGCACAGCTCTGGGCCATCCATGGATTTCATGCACCCATCTTCTCCCTATGTTGGAACAACTGATTTGGGCCAAAAGAGTGACAAATGTTGGCCAAACCCCACCTCATTTTGGTCAAAACCCAACTTATTTGGGTCAAACAACGGGATATGGATGGTTTAGAAAGAACAAACTGGCTCTGGGCAGCCTCAGTGATGTGAGGATGATGATGGTGTGCCCTCCAAGCCACCTTCTTGAAGAAGAAAGAGAAGGAAGAGCCATGATCCTTGTGGCTTCAGCCCTGGTGGGCATGGAGTGGGCTGTGGGAAGGGCAAATTGAGTCCTCTGGATCTAAAGCATGGGCCCAAACTGGGCAAAGCTGGAGTTAGAGCTGAGCTTAAACTGTGTGTGCTCAAGTTCAGCCCATAGCCAAGAGATTTGAGCTCTAAATCATGGATTGAGGCTTGGAAACCAAACAGTTGAAGACTTTCAAGTAAGGAATTATGGATTCCCAGCTAAAGCTGGATTTCTAAAGCATGGATGAACACTTGGTAGCCATAAGGTTGGACTTCTAAGGAAGGAATTATGGATGCCCAGCTTTAAGTTAAGGCTTCTAAACCATGGCTGAACATCTCAAGGGGGAACAGGGGGGACTTTGCAGTCGTGTTAAAATCAAACCATTCCAATGAGGAAGGAATGTTTTGATGGGAAACATGGACGAAGATGATGAGGACAATGGGCTTGGTTTCAATAGGATCTCCTTGCTCCTTTGATTTAGGCTGAGGCCACCTCATGGGGGAGATTTATACTATAAAGGACATTGTCCATAACCCTTGGGAGATGCTCACATGGGGTTTCTCCTCGAAGGATTCTTCCCAAATGCCAGGAGAACAGCAAGAGGAGAAGAACAGGGATTGAATGGCAGAGATCTGAAGCAAGAAACCACCTCTGGCTCTATTCAACCCCCAACACACACGTCCCACCTATAGACCTGGCCTTACCTTGATGGTGCTCAGGTCCATGGGGTGCTTGATGATGTCGCAGTAGTCGTGCAGCCCCAGAGCCTCCACATCCACGGGCTTGTAGAAGGGCCAGGCGTAGGCAGCGTGTTTCTTGGCGAACATCTCCTTGATGATCCCGCTGCAGTACTTCAACTGCTCCGAGATCTTGGTGCTCTTCTCCACCAGGTGCTGTTGGGAATCGGGAACATCCTTCTTTGGAGGCTTCACGGGTCGGCTGCTCTCCCGGCGCGGGCCCAGCTTGGTGGACTTGGGCTCAGCGGGCAGCGATGAGGAGTCGTGGATGGGGTCGATGGTGGTGGGGGTGGTGGTGTCTGCTTTCCTCTTCACCCCTTTTTTTGTCTAGGATCAAGGGAAGAGAAGCTGGAAGTGAAGCAGATCCAGGATGTGTCCTGGGCTGCATCCCCATAGCGGGATCCTCTCCAAGGAGGGGATCCTGTCCCTCTGCTCTGGTGAGATCCCACTTGGATGCTGCATCCAGCTCTGGTGTCCTCAGCATAAGGACATGGAGCTACTGGAGGCCACAGGGATGAGCAGGGCCTGGAGCAGGTCCCGGAGCAGGTCCCATATGGAGCTAAGCTGAGAACATTGGGGCTGGGGAAGAGAAGCTGCGTGGAGAGCTCAAAGCAGCTTCCAGGGTCTGAAGGGAGCTCCAGGGATGTGGAGAGGGAGCTTCCATGATTCCATCTCACACACATAAACCCAATGCTCCTTTTGGCATCACATTTGGGCTTCAAGTTGTGTCTCTCATAGCTTTGACTCAGATTCACCATCATCAGGGGCTCAACCCTCATGGCAACGCTACAAGAAGGACACTGGAAGCCCTTCCAAAACCCTTGGATACTGCTGGTGTGTGCTGAGCTCAAAAGAAAACCATGGATTACCTGGTGAGCCCCTTCAGCAAGCCAAGGTGGTCCTCCTGAGTCATTGAAAGCTCAAGGAAGGGTGGTCTGAAGAGGATAAATGGGTTGTCCATGCAGACCATGGTGACATGGTCTAGTGTGAGGTGGCCCTGCCCATGGCAAGGGGTTGGAATTGGATGATGTTAAGGCCCTTTCCAACCCAAACTATTCCATGAGCCTATGATTCTATGTCTGATGTCAACTGATGTCAAAGGAGTCATTGCAGGCTCCTCAGCGCCTCAAACCATGGCTTTTAGGACCCAACTGCAGCCATTCCCCTTCAAAGCAGAACAGCAAAGGGTGCCCATGGCCTGCCCATGGCATTCCAAGCCATGGGATGAGGATGCTTTGGGAATCACTCACCTTCACGGGCTGGGCGGGCGTCGGGATAACGGGAGGATGAGGCTGGATGGGCGCCGGGGCCGGCGGCGCGGGGGCCTGGGGAGCCGGTGGAGGCGGTGCAGGAGGTTGAGGAGGCACCATGGTCATCACGGGGGGCTGGACGATGAGGTCGGGGGTGACGGAAGGGAAGGGATGAGCCGGAGGCGCTGGCTGGAGCGGCTGCGGCGGCACCGGCGGCTGCGCCGGGGATGATGCTTGGGGGGGGTTTGGTACCGTGGATGATCCTGGTTTGGAGGTCACTGCAGAGAGAGGAGAGAGAGGAGGTTGGGACATGGAGAAGGTTGGGACATGGAGAAGGTTGAGACATAGGGAAGGTTGGAACACGGAGAAGGTCGGGACATGGGGAAGGTTGGGACATGGAGAAGGTTGGGACATGGAGAAGGTTGGACCACGGAGAAGGCTGGGACATGGAGAAGGTTGGAACACGGAGAAGGTTGGACCACGGAGAAGGCTGGGACATGGAGAAGGTTGGAACACGGAGACGGCTGGGACATGGGGAAGGTTGGGACATGGAGAAGGCTGGAACATGGAGAAGGTTGGAACACGGAGAAGGTTGGAACACGGAGAAGGTTGGAACACGGAGAAGGTTGGGACATGGAGAAGGCTGGAACACAGAGACGGCTGGGACACGGAGAAGGCTGAGACACGGAGAAGGCTGGGACACGGAGAAGGCTGGGACACGGAGAAGGCTGGGACATGGAAAAAGTCGGAACATGGAGAAGGCTGGAACATGGAAAAGGCTGAACACTGAGAAGGCTGGAACACTGGGAAAGTTGGAACACGGAGAAGGTCAGAACATGGAGAAGGCTGGAACACAGAGAAGGTTGGAACATGGAGAACACTGGAACACTGGGAAGGCTGGAACATTGGGAAGGTTGGAACAGGGAGAAGGCTGGAACATTGGGAAGCCTGGAACATGGAGAAGGCTGGAACATTGAATTAGCACCTTCCAGCTGCTGTCCTGGAGGTGGCTCCTTCCCAAGGGCTGTCTGAATGGCTCCCAAAGTGAGGGAGCTCAAGGACCAAACCCCTTCCAGACCAAGCCCAACCTCAGGCCTTCCATTCCCAAAGGATTTCCTGCAGCAAGGCAGGGAGATGAGGGCCTCTTTCTCCTGCCCAACCTCCTTCCTAAGCACTGGGTCTCCATTTGAAGCCCAAACTGGGAGCAGTTCATTCATCCCTGGTGACTTCAGTCATCAGAGCTCTCCCCATGGCTGGAATGAGGTCCTCCTGATGTGATTCCCAACATGGAGCAACCACAAAAGTTGGGACACAAGGCTGGAACCATCAGTGTTGGCCTCAAACCCTGCTTCCCAACATCCCAGCATGGTCAAACACCCTCCAAAGGGGGATGCTGCAGAGCTGGATGATGCTGGGACACGCAGAAGATCCCATGGTCCTACTGGGATAAGGTGGAGCCTGCTGGGCTCACCCACCTCCTCTAACCAAGGAGAGCTGCTTCCTGCACATGGGAATGGGAATACCAGGAATGGTGCCTGAAACTGGAACAATTAAAAGGAATCTCAGCCAAGAGCAATCCAATGGTGCCCACTGGCCTGGTGGTGGCACCACAGAAGCATTTTCTCCTCCAACAGCTGCCAAGTGGGATTTTCCCTCTCTCATCCAATTGGTTCCCAAAATCCTTCCAGGAATTCCTCAGGCTCCTGGGAAACTGGGATCGCAGCAGCACCAGGCTGAGACTGAGAGAGCATCCCAAGAGCTGTGAGGTCTCACAGCATTCCAGAAGGGGTTTGGGATGCTCACATATGGTCCAAGCATCTTCCTTTGGTGATGCTCCTGCACGTGCTGATGTCCTCGGTACCACAGAGGACTTGGATTAAAAGGATGGGAATGGTCCAAGATCAGGAGATGTTTCAAGTTCCAAAGGGGATCTCAAGTCCAATGAGGTGAATGGAGCTCAAATCATGGCCAGGATGTTCCCAACTCCTTGAGGAACAATCCAGCCAGTGTTAAGCCTAGGGAACGGCTGGTATCCCAAAAAAGTGAGTTAATGGAATGCTTGAGGTGTCACCAGGGACTTGGAAGTTGCTCTACATCCAGTAGCTATCACATTGACATCCAATTGTGGTGTCCATAGTGAGAAACTGGAAGTGATCAGAGAGAGCTGGGAAGGAGGAGTGGAAGAGTGGAAAGAATTCCTGAGAGTGAGAGATTCTTATGGAGAACAGGGATTTGGGAATAGAGGAGCCTTTAGTATAACCATGTTATCTGAGGAGGAGATGGAGCTGCTGCGTTCAGACCAGGAATGCTCAGGAAAAGAGGAGATTTAGAAACAGGAAAACAGCAGAATTCCATTTTCCTACCAGGAAAATAAGATCCTGGGAAGTTCTTCCCTGGGAGGGTGTTGGGACACTGGGATGGGTTGAATGAGGAAGGTTTGGATGCTCCATTCCTGGCTGTGCTCAAAGCCAGGTTGGAGCAAGCTGCTCTAGTAGAAGGTGTCCCTACCCATGGCAACGGGCTGGAACTGGATGAGC
>JANHGB010021238.1:0-18905 GCA_026283785.1 Coracopsis vasa | reverse complement strand
GTTTTCTGCACTAGGGACTGTAGTGATAGGACAAGGGGTAACAGATTCAAACTTAAACTGCATTTGAGGCCAGATTGTGCTTGCTCTGCTCTTCCTCTGAAAAAAGGAATCTCAGAAGTGACTGTGCTGTAGTACTTGTGAAGCAGGGCCATTACCACATCAGTATTGTCCTTTTCTTGTCTCTGGGGTCTGAATCAGGGCTATATAAAGATCAGTGAAACAAGCCTAGTGGCTCAGCTGCAGTCTTCTGCCACACACCAGTTACACCGGTCAAAAGCAGCAGGGAGCTGTAATGCCATATGGTGGTGTTCAGCTTAACATGGGTGTTTAAGGAAGGGAAGCAGTGGAGGTGAGAGCTGTATCATAAACCTCCTTGTGGGATCTGATTTTTCTCCTTCACACTAGCCTGGCTGTTGACTTACCTTCAGTATTGCTGTTAACTGGTGCAGATGAGGCAATTACCACCCCTGGTCAAGCTTCTTGCTAGAGCTTGCTACTGTTGTGGCACAGAGATATGAAAAGGTGATGCTTGTGTTGTAGGGCTCCATGCAGCCTGGTGTGCTCCTGCAGACCATGGTTGATTAACTTGCCCGTGATGGGCACGCTGGTGTGCATGCTCCTGCCTGCATCTGCCGCCATGTGCAGGACCCCATCACTGAGCATCTGTGAAGCTCATGTTGGCAAGAGCTGCTGTACTTTGGTGAACAGAGAGAAGAGTGGGAGCCAGTGATGGGGAATCCACACACACAGTGGGGAAGTCCAAAACAGCCTTCCTGATCTCTGCCTCACGGCAGGTGGGCTCCTCATTGCAGCCTATGCCATAGGGAGAGTGAAACCATTGGCCTTGCTGTTTTCCAGAAACCAGGGGTAGGAAAAACCCCAGAGAAAGGACAGCTCCTGTGAGCTATGCAGGCATCTTGCAGTGGAGGAGCAGTGGTCTGCATGACAGAGGCTGTGGTCACAGAGAAGCTGGTCTCTGTGCTGCAGCACCACAGAAGCCAAGAGGAGAAGGAATTTCAGCCTGATGGAGGCTTGGCATGCATTGGCTTTGTGCAGGGGGAACAGGCAGCAAAGTCTTGGGCATGTATGCCAATAGGGGCCCGCTGGTGAACTTAGCCACATGTTAATCATTCTCCCACATAAAAAAGCTCTTTTGCTCCAGTTCAAGTCAAGGAGTTGATGATCTGTTTAAGGACTCATAGACTTGCCTTTCTGCCTTGTTATAAAGGTTACACCTCTGCAGAGGACCAGCACGTAGTTTAGTGTCCCACACGTGTTCAGCTGGGACTGCAGCAACACATGCAGTGGCCATGTCCTTTTGCATTGCATGCTAAAGAGGCCACACTGGCCTGAAGGGCAAGAGAAGGGCACAGCCTTCTTGGAGCCACTCCCTCTAACCTACGGATGAGATACAGATTTGCTTGCCTGTCTTACACATGGGATGAAAGGGGAGGTAGCTCTCTGGGATGGGAGATATAAATGGGAGCTGGATTGTGGGAAGAAAGAAGGTTGAGGACCTTTAGGTTAGGGAAGGGGTGGGAGCTGCATGTCTGAGACTTTCATACTGTAAAAATACTTTAAAAATTGATAAAATCTTTCAGTATTTTGTCTTCTATTGTTCTACTATCAAGGATGCAAGTGTGTCCTGAAGGCGTTTGCTACAGCTGTGACCTCTTTGCTTCCTCCCCTCCCCACTATTGTTTTTTGCCTTAGCCGAAGAAAGATGCTTTTTTTAGCCTGGTACATAAGTGGAGGACTTAACGTTTGGTGTGATAGGAGAGCATTGGAAGTTGTTACATGCTTTGCTATGCGCTTCTAACCTGACTGAAAGCTTTTATTAATACACTATTTTTTAAATAACAGTCTTATATTCTAGTTTAATTGCTTTCCTGGAGACTTTTCTTGCTATCATTTCTGTTAGTTATTTATCTTTCATGTTAGCTCCCAGCACACGGGTTATTTCCTTTTTTTTTCATTATTTGATTGAGTTAATATCATGCAAAGTACCTTATTATTTTTATGGTGGATATTTTTTTTCGTCACTTACGACTGATTCTCAGTATGCTTTGGAGCCAAGAACAGAGGGCTAATCAAATGAAACTATGTTAATGAATCTTCTCCAAAAAATTCAGTGTCAACAACACATGTTTCAATAAAAGTAGTCATTCAGTTGTATTGCAGGTATTTTTCAAGAAGCTTCTAGAAACTGCCAACAAAAAAATTTTCAGAGTAAATAGGAAATTTTAGTGATTAATTTTTTTGGGGTCCAATTTAAGACTCATCACTGTGTTAAGCACCAAAAAGTTGAATTAGTCAAATTGCGTCATAAAATTCTGGTATCTTGGAGAGCACATATTTTAGAGTTCTGCTCTTCAGGGGCAGGTTTGGTTTGGGTTTGGTTTGGGGTTTTTTTTGGTTGGGTTTTGTTTGGGTTTTTTTGTTTTTTATTTTGTTTCGGACCATCTTCTCAAACTGATCAAGGCATAAGAATGAAATCAAACTTATGTCAGTAGTAGGCTTGATGAGAAGTATCTATCACAAGGCTTATCAACACCTTTTTTGTGTCTGCAACTGGTTAATGTTTTTTTTTTCCTCTTGTTTTTCTTTCAGCTTCAAGAGACAGTCAAAAGGAAGTTGGAAGGGGCACGTTCACCTCTCAATGGAGAACAGCAGAATGGGGTTTGTGATGGGAGCTTTTCTCCAACCAGCAAGCGGATAAGGAAGGATGTACCAGGCATTGAGGCAATCAACAGCTTGCCCAATAATTTGCCTTTGCCTGCTGTTTCTCCTCTTCACCAGCTTGACATGAAAGCTCCCCTGCCCCTGCAGAACAGTGGAACTCACAGTAGTGGTCTAGAAGACTTGGGTAAAAATGGTGGTCTTTCTGAGATAAAGCTCCCCGTTAATGGTTGCAACGAGCTAGATGATAGCTTTAACATCCTGCAGAACAAGGAGCTAAAGCAAGAGCCTTTGGATGACCCCAGCTGCATAGACACTTCTGAAACATCTCTTTCAAATCAGAACAAGCTCTTCTCGGACATTAACCTGAATGATCAAGAGTGGCAGGAGCTAATAGATGAACTGGCGAACACTGTTCCAGAAGATGATATACAAGATTTGTTCAATGAAGACTTTGAAGAGAAGAAGGAGCCGGAATTTCCCAGGCCTGCCACAGAGACTCAAGAGAGTGCAAGTGTGAAAAGTGATCCATCTCATTCTCCATTTGCTCATGTCCCGCTAGGGTCTCCCCAGGTAAGGCCTTCTTCTTCTGGTCCTCCATTTTCAAACGTCTCCACAGCCTCCAGCATAGCTTCTGTGTCCAGTGCCCCACCAGCCTCAGTACCTGCTGGCTCACCAGCAAACTGTGTTGTTCAGTCACCTCAAACTCCCAGCCAGGCCCACACTCCAGGCCAGACGCAGTCACGGTCTGGAAATGGCTATCTTATGAATCCAGCAGCAGCAACTGTGACAGGACCGGGGCCTGGGCCTGTGAATATGCCAACCGCTGACTTGTCTCCAGCTGAACAGCTCAAGCAAATGGCAGCCCAGCAGCAGCAAAGAGCTAAGCTCATGCAGCAGAAGCAGCAGCAGCATCCAAATCAGCCCTCAAGCTGGTCACCTGTGGGCCCTCCATCTAGTCCATACGGAGGACCCTTCAGTGCAGACAAACCAAATAGTCCAATGATGTATCCCCAAGCCTTTAACAACCAAAACCCAATAGTGCCTCCTATGGCAAGCAATCCACAGAAGACCACAATTAATAACTACCTCCCTCAAAATCACATGAATATGATCAGTCAGCAGCCAAATAACCTGGGCACAAACTCCTTAAGCAAACAGCCCAATATGCTTTCTTACGGCAACACCAAGCCTCTGACCCACTTCAATGCTGAGCTGAGTCAGAGGATGACTCCACCAATGGCTAATCCCAGCAAGACCCCCATGATGCCATACATCCAGCAGCAGCAGCAGCAGTCCCAGCAGCCGCAGATGCAAGCTCAGATGGCACACCTGAGTGAGGAACAGAAAAGGATGCTCATCATGAAGCAGAAGGGAATGATGAATCAGCCCATGGCATATGCAACGCTTCCTTCCCTTGGTCAGGTAAGTGTGAGTGCATGATACACGGGCAACCAAAAAGAGGCTGATATAAAGGCTTAGTATTTCTTTGTATGATCTCCTTTTTCTCCTGGGAAGCATGGAACGTCATTGCAAACACTTCTTGGACTTTTTATGTGGTATTGGAGCTTGACCATTTTAAGAAATGACTAAAATGAAATTGTGTTATGTGTTAGAAATGTTGTTAAATGACTATTTTTGCTGAGCTAGAGCTCTTTTCGTTTGCTTCTACTGATGAGTGCTTCGGGCCGCTCTGGGAAGTTTTGTGTTGAAAGTCACTCCTCCTTGAAGGGTTTGTTTCCTTTTTTTCCTAATGTCAAACTTGATGATTTTGGATCCTAAACCATGGCATGGCTTAGTTTCCACAGTGCAGTTAGCATTGTAACAAAAAGACAGAGTGATTGGCTCCTTCTTCTTTGGGCAGAGATCAGGCCAACTTTAAAAGCATATATGGCATTTTGGCTCAAGGAACAAAGGAAGGACAGTTTGGGTGCTGAGTGCCTTTGGTTTCCACTGGCAGAAGTAAGCACAACTGAATGGTTTTAGTGGTGCATGGGCTATGCATGAAATGAGATGGTTTATTCTGGGACTTTCAAGCAGTATTTAGCAATCTCAAGTACTTTATTGTTGTGAATCTGTCGAGTCTTTCAACAAGAGCCTAAAGCTGTGTTGGCTTGAGTGAGTTGGCATCACGTGTATTCTGTGCTGACCTCTGGAGTGGCAGCTGCCAGGCTTGGGATATGCTTTGGAATGAATTAATAACCAATTTGGATAATGGTTATAGTAATGCCCTGTTGCCTCCTAAGTCAGCTGGGTACTCTTAGTTGTGCAGCCCTGGTAGAGATCTGCACACTTGTGTCATGGAAAGGCTCAAAAATTTTCTGAGTGTTGTTTTAAGGGTTTTAAAAATAATTAAAGTTAATAATCAGGCCACAAAGAAGGTGGTGCCATCACAGAAGTTATGTGACACCAAAACATGTCAGGAACTTGGATATTATAGTACACTAATAGAATTGTTAGTTGATAGTTTTAGCGTAACAGCTTTTTACCAAATTAGCTGTTTCTACACCACCTACAAGGAGTATTTCCTTCTGAGCCTGGGTTAACGGTGACTCACTCTGTAATGCATGTAGAAATACAGCAAAATTTGTCATTTCTTCAGCTTGTGGAGTTTGGGGATCTATCGATAGGAGGAGTAGCAGCTTTACCAGGTCACAGTCCATCACATACTACTTAAAATTAATTGCAAACCAAAAAGAAATGTTTATCCATCTCCTGGTTTTGGTTCAGGATGTATGGTAACAGCTCAAAAGTTCATGTCTTTTAATTCTCCTTGCCTATTGCATTAGGAGTAGTTGGTCTAAAGCCTCTTCTTCTTGGGAAGACTTATCTGAAGAAATACTGCAATAATGACAGAAAACTCAGACTGTAATCTGAGCTACGGGTTTGTCAGGTTGTAGCTGAGAAGCAGAGGGTGTTTGGTCATGCTGCCTAATGCTTTATCCTTTCTTTGTTTTTGTTAAATCTGTGGAAATCAAAAGACCCATCGAACAGTTGAGAGGCAAACTGCCTTTGTGAAAGAGTTAATGTCATCTCCTCCATTTCATAAATTGATAAATTCATATTAATACCTCACTGCAGTTCTCTACTGTGAACAGGAAGCTGAGGTTTCATATATCTAATCTCACTCAGTTCCTTTTTTTTTAATGTAGAAAAAACTAGATATTTGCATACACTAGACATGCTTCCAAAAACAAGTCTGTATATTAAGTCATTTGTATGTCATATAAAGAAGAAACTTGAGGAAAAGCCATGCGTTGTAATGTAATATGTGCAAATCGCATTTATTGGCCCAGTCAGGATGAGGGACTTTGTGCTGGTGTGTAGATGTAGAAAGGTCCCTTTACTACTCATGAAACCCACTTGCCTGCACTGAAGGGATTTTGTTTGTGAGGAAGGTTGAAATAATAGATTTCTAACTGTAATGTATTTCTTCATTTCTTCCTCTCCTGCTTCCCCAAAAAGTATTTTTCTGTGGAAAATTGGAAAGCTGATTTTTGTGAGATGTGCTTGGTAGAAATGGATATTTACAAAGGTGGTAAAACCAGTATGTTGATATTGTTGCATTAAATCCAGACTGATGCAGATTATCTGATTCTACTGCTTAGTGCTGGATGGGATGGTCAGACTTGCCAGATCATATATGGAAAATAAGGGGATTGCTCTCTTCAGTTTGAAATACATTTCTGAGCGTAAAATTAATGTATCTTTATAGTTTATACTTTCATTGCCATTTTGGTTTTTGATACAGAATTGTAAAAGTATGTGTGTGCATGTGTATGTGTGTTAAATAATTATAAGGATTTAATAAATGGCTTTTAAGGGCAAAAATAATCCTAGCTATTGCACCTCATGGTTAGCACTGACCATATATTTCTGTTGGATGACTATTGCAAGGGCATATTTGAGAACCAAAAGATGGTTTAGGGAACATCGGACATGTACAAAACCCATGTACACCTTGTGTTATTTTCTGCGTACTGCTGTAAAATTCACATTCAAGTATGACTAGTTGTGTGCATGTGTGCATACATGCACTAGGTACACTAATTAAACCCATACCCATTTGGGCCTAAGTTACTTCTGTTGTTAATAAACAGAACTTTTACCTGCACTAATTGTTTCAGTTGCTGAGCATACTTTAGAGAGACACAGCATTTCTTTCAGTTCAACTGGGACCTTGCAAATCTCTGTGGAGATCAGTTGCACATGAGTGACACTAACATGTCAGTGCTGGTACTCTGGGCTTGCTGAGCAGTGCTCTTGTAAGAGAGGTGAGCAGCAAGAGAGGAAGTTGTGCAGCTCAATATACATGTGAATGGTTGGACAGGCAGAATGCTAAATTAGCAGCTTAGCCAGCAGAACTAGTGTCCAACAAAAGCAGGTTTTCACTTAAGTCTTTACACAGTTGGTTGTTGAGATGTGTTATCCTCGGGTTGAGATGTGTAATTTTCCTGTGAGATGTGTTAATTCTTTGCATTGCTGTGCAGACCCAGGACTGGTACTGGCACTGTGGCTGTAGCCTTCATCCACACTACTGCTGAACAGCCCATATATCCTGAACTATGATGTCCTCTATTTTATGCTATCACTTTTCCTCTTCAAAGAAGCACTGGATGAAGTATTTTTCTGTTTTTCCACAAAGCCGATACTGGTTTGTTTTTTTGAGTTGGGGATTTTTCTGGGGTTAGCCTGAAGGTAATTCAGACTGCTTTTTGTGGAATTGATTGTTAAAACCATGGTTGTATCCTGACCCATCTACCTTCAGTGAGGTTCTACTAGTGTTCTCTCATGCCTGACTGTTCTCCACTTAGTTAGGCTTGTACTTAGAAATCCATGCTCTTTGTCTTGTCTAATGTACCCTGATGTGCCCTAAAACCAGTCATTAGTTTGTGAGTATGTGGCAGGTGGCCGGTACTGCCCTTTAGCCTCTTGCTTTTTCTGAGTGATTCATTCATTCTTGCTTATCTGTGGCTATAGGCTAAACCAGCAAGTCCAGATTTTAACTGGAGCTGGTAACCTGTTAGGTATTTAAGGGGGAGAAGTCATCTGCTATTCTGATTCCCATGTGGTAATAAAAGAAATAGGTTTCACACCAAGATGGAATATGGACTTTGTTTAGGCTTCTTACGTGATATAAAAAATAAAAGCAAGCAAGCCTAAACCAACCTCCTTTCTCAAAAATCAGAGATTTGTTTAACCGAAAATGTTCCATTTAGTTTTTGAGGTTTTATGGGAGGCACTTGTTGTTTTTTTCTTTAAACTAAAAAGTGATTTCAAACTGGGTAAAAGTAAAACATTTTCTTTGGAAAAATTCAAAATCATTAATTGTGCCTTTCCTTGGTTCCAGCTGTTCAATATGTATGTATATTGGTAAGAGAAGAAAGCAGCCCAGCGGAATAGATGTTGAATGGCTGAGACAGAATTTGATGTTTGGAGCCAAGTGAGTGAGGGAGAGTAATGAGAGGTCAAAACAAAACAGAATTCTCTGTGGGTGCAAGACAAATAAAACTAGACTGCAGCTCTTTGCCTGTGTAGGTCTGTGAGGATGCTGCAATTATAGCTCCTATTGAAACCACTACTGATGTTGGAAATTGGAGGGATGTAAATGAAAAGGAGAAAAGACACCATACTGAAAGAATATCTTCAAATTCTCTTTGCTGTCTTTTGTTTTTATCTTAGACATTCAAGATGCATTGCCTGATTTTGCATGTGAGGATAAAGAGAGTTCTGTGTCTAGAGAACATTTCCAAAACATAACTGTCCTTTCTAAGTGAAAAGTTGTGTTTCCCACTGGAATTGTTAATGAGATTTTATACATTTTGAAGGTTAACTTTGGGATAGTGAGAAAAAAAAGGTTGTTGATGTTATGGGATTCAGGGTTTTTTAAAAGCCTACCTGAAAGTAAAGGAAAAGTATACAGATGTGTATTCACTGCATGGGAGTGTGGCAGAAGTACAACTGTCTTACCAGATTGCAGGGGAGACAAGCTGGAATGGAAATAATGACTGTGAGGATCACTTGCTGAGCAGCCTATAGAGATGTAGTGAATGCCCGTCTGTGCTATGTTTGGCTCATAGCTACTGTCTTACACAAAACATTTGCCCTGGAGTTCAGGTGCAGTGCCTGCCTTTTACAAATGCCAAAATTTATCCCCAGAAATCCATCCCCCATAGGATCCTAAGGACAGATGGGTAATCAAAATATGCTGAGATGGATTCTGACCATCTAACCAGGCAATTTGTAAACAGTACCCTGGCCTTCTTGCTCTTCCTGCTATCATCTGCTCATTGGGAAGGAGGTCATGGTAGCATAAATCACTAGAAACGTGTTGGACAGCACTTGGTTAAGATCAGGTCTCCATGGCATAATCCTAAAAACCAAATTTTGGCTTGTTGGTATTTCCTCATTTTGCAACCTGAGGGCTTGGACTTTTTATAATTCAATCATAGAATCATAGAATGCCAGCTTGGAAGGGACTTCAAGGAATATCTAAGTCCAACCTCCTGGGCAAAGCATGACCTAGACTAGATGTCCCAGTGCCCTGTCCAGTTGAACCTTAAACGTGTCCGATGCTGGGAATTACTGTTGGAGAGTTTTTCTGCAATACTAAGTTTTCGCACTAGTCCAAGCCTTGCAAAAACAAAGTATAAGAGCACTGCTTCCATGCCCCACCTGAATCAATTATCTTATCATAAGAAAACCATCAATGTCTCTGGTGAAACCCACTTTCCTGAAACCACGCTGACCAGTATTCCTGTTTTATCCTCTGTGTCATCACTGATAGACAACTGAAATCAGTTTTTCCACTGTTTCGCTGGACATCATGTCAGAATAACCAGTCTTTTGCTCTTTTCAGATATCACAGTTGTAGTGGTAAATCTTTGGTTCTTAGAAACTTCTCTACTTGTCCAAGATTTGTTAAATACATGGTTGTGCAATTTGCTTCTTGTCTGTTTACTTGAAGACTTATAGTGTCAGTTATTCTCATTGGTAAAGAAATTGTCCTGCTTTTAGAAACAGAAAATTTGTACTGCTGACTGCACAAAATGAATATTAAGTCTCCCCTATTCTGAAGTCACCATGATAGCATATTTTTTCTTCCTACATGATCTAGATTGCCACCTAAAGAGCAGTTTGTCCTGTTATTTAGTGGGGTCTGCTAGTCTGATGATATAACATGTGCCAACCAACTGCCTTTTAGTTTTATTAGTTATGACTGCAGTCGCGAAGCGCTGTGATTTTAAAATGTCTATAGCCAGTTGTAGCATATTTTTACATAAAGTGCTACATTTTCATGGGGTTTTTTTGGCCATTTTCTCCTTAAAGTGCAAGTTATTGTCATCAATTTTCGTTTTCCAGTCTCATGTCCCATTCCACCTGCTTTCAGCAATACCAGCCATAATCCATTTCTTATTGTTCATAAGCCTCTCTAACTCTTCTTGTTTATTGTATATGCTCTTAACATTAATATACAGATGGTGTAAAACTGTGTTCTTTCCACCTGCTTTTATGGTTTATGCTTTTATGGATCTGTCATAAGCTGGTGACAAAGCATCTCTGAACATACCGGGATGCTCATACCATGCTCTCCCCAATACTGTGGTCTTCTGCAGGCTAGTTTGCTGCCCTCTGAGTATCAGTGTAACTGATTTAGCATGAAAAGGCTGATGTTTTCAGTGCTGGACAGTGACTGAAAGATCCACATGGCCTTTTCTTTCTACAACAGTGTTGTAGTGCTCTGTGGAAAATCAAAAGCCCTCCCCTCCTCCTGTCCATCTGGGTGGTCGCCACCGAGAATCTGCGTATTCACAGCAAGGATTGCTACAGGGGTAAACCCAGTCATCCACCAACACCTTTACTCTGTGGATCCAGAGAAGTGTTTATTGCAAAATGGTACCTGTTGTGTTTTGATGTACGCAGGAGTTCAGTTCATGAATCAGAATCACATAATGGTTTAGGTTGGAAACAACCTTAAAGCTCACCCAGTTCCAGCTCCCCTGCCAAGAGCAAGGACACCTTTCGCTAGACCAGATTGCTAGAAAAGACACCTCACAAAAACAAATTTACATTGTTTCCAAGTTACTGTCTATACTGAGGATACAGTGAAGTAATTGCTCAGTGTGTACCAAAATTGCTTCCTTTGAACCAGCATGGAGGGATGCGCATCTATTTTCTCTGTAGAGTTGATTTACTAGACCTTGCAGCTAACAGCAGTGATAAAATCTTCAGCACCTCCTGCCCAGATTCAACTCTACAGATCCAGGACTAGAGAGGCTTCTATTTCAACTCTGTTTCGGAGGCACAAGGAAGATCTCCCTTCTCCACTCAACCTTGCAGATCTCAGACTAACCTACGCTGAGGTCAGTGGTCAGTTTTTCCTTGCTGGCAAATGAGTCAAGCAAGCCTTGCAACTAATTTTGGAAGAGACGAGGCTTTGGTGGGAAGGCCAGGGAACGCTTTGCAGTTGTCCACCTGTTTCTTGTACTGTGGGCAGTTCTGTGGAGGACACCTTTCAAGGCAGCCGATCATAAGAACCAACAGACATGCACTGTAAGATGTGTGCCTCTGCTGTGAGTGGGGGTGGGCATTTCAAAGTGGCCTTCTGCTAGTGCTTACTGGTCTAGTTTGGATTTTAATATACTCAGACCTACCCTGTTTCCACAGAAGAGCCATTTAAAATGTCATACACACATGCACCCTCAATCCCCCTTCCCCGCCCCCCCAAATTTTAGAGTATGTTTATAAATGAATAAATTATTAGTTTTCCTCAGGCATATAACAGTGCACTTTAGGTTAATGAGAGGTGGACCCTTACGGTTTGCTGTACTGAATGTAAGAGATGAACCAGACCACCTCCTTTTAGGCTGCATTTCTACCCTTAGCAGTTCTTCTAAGCCTGAGTGTCATTTCATGTATCTTTGCCAACATTAGATTTAAAATTGCCTTTTGACTATTCAGTTCTGCACAGAACAAACTGTTAGCAAATCCCTTTGCTAGGAAAGCATCTTTCAGGTAGCCTGGGAGTTTATTCTTCAATTTAAGTGTAGTCTCATTGTCTTTACCAACTTTCGTAAAGAAAACTGGAGACTAGGTTAAAAATTAACCTTTTCCATTTCTTTTTCCATCCGCCTCCCATAGTAGGGGCTTATACAAACTGAGATTTAATTCCAACAAAACTTAGAAATATTTTTATTGGTATTTGAAGAAAAGATTCATCTTACCTATATAAATATTCTTGCAACAAGAATTATTCTTGAATAAACAGTAGCCTCCCTGTATGCTACCTGCACTGCTGGAAGGATGGAATGACTCTGCTGCTTAATTTGGTTACGTGTGTTTCCTGCAATTTCTTTTCCACAGTGATTACCCAGACTGTTCTGTCAAGGACTTTTCCTTTCCCTGCATTCTCCCTCTACTCTGATTTCTGTCTGTTAAGAAGCTTGCAGCAAGCAAAACTGCTTAGCAAATAATCAATAAGGGTAATGGTCATAGGGTATCCTGAAACTAAAAAGCATATTTTGAACTATTAATAGATTTTGGATATTTTAAAAGCAAGCTCTGTCCCATTCTCCTTTTTTTTTTTTTTTTCAGTCTCAATCTTCTGATTTTGTGTTTCCTGGGACATGTAGGTGTCTCCTTCCCTGCCCATAGCTCTCCACTTACGTAAACAAGAGAAGAGGCACCATCAGAAGGGTGAATTAGGAAAAGTCAGCATGGGGTCTACCTTCCCCCCAGAGGTCTGTTTGTTTGCTAAGGGGCAGAAGTATGGGCAGCACCCGATGCTCTATGATCCTCCTCTGCTGTCTCCTCTTCGAGTTGCTTTTCTGTTTGCAAGCTAAATAGCAAAGACACTGGCTTTTGGGAGGCCAGGCCAGAAGGGTTGCTCCCTGGAGAGCAGGGCAAACCTCCCACTTCCTTTCCCACCACACCCATCACCAGAGTTACCAGTGTAATGTGGAAATGGGTGCCTTTGCCAGTGGAAGAGGAGGTGGGGGGATAGGTGACAGTCCTTTCCAACTACTGAAAGCAGTCAGGTCAGTCTAATCAAGCTGATAAAGGAGGAATGTTGTGAGAGAAGAAAATCTTAGTATTTCTGCTGTGTTCTGTGAGCCACATGCTGGAAGAGGTAGTCCCTACCTCAGAGGTCTTGCAGCTAATTAAAGGTTACACACAGTGACAGCTTTATTTACTGTGAAGAGCTCAAAAAGTCAGAAATGCCACAATTTAAGTTGTCCACAGCTACCTGTGCTGTTCTGTGAGGTGCAAGGGAGGCTAAGCACTGCCAGAAGGAGAAAATCCCCTCTTCTATAGTAATCCTCCATTCCTTAAACATCTTCCCCACTTGATAGCATTTCAGTGGCACTGAAAGAGGCTGCTTGTTTCACCCAAGATGCAGCTCAGCTCTATTGCTCGAGGAGAACATCAGTAAGTACCAATTAATGTTCCAACTAGGAACCTAGGACCAAGTAAGACTTGGTCTTATTCAATTCAAAGGAAAAGTATCAGTGCTATCTTTAGTGGCTCATTTTCACTCACCTTTGCTTACTGTAGCTGACGGCTTGTAGCTCAGGAGTCTTCCAAACTTGTGGGCAGACAGTATCACTGTGTTTTGTGGAGTTACATGGGGAGCCCAACAGCTCTTTTTATATTTGCATATGCATACTCCTTTGTGGCTAAACCAGGTTTTGAACATACATTATCAGGAGCACTTCCATCCCTTTCTAAAGCAGTGGGACTTACAGCCTGCTTCAGCAGAGGGCTTGGCCTGGAGCAGCACTGCCATGCTGGGACTGCTGTCTGCATGTATTCAAAGCTTCAGGCTTGACTTCTGCTCTCCGTTCTCTGCCTAATCTATATCTGTGTGAAGGAGTGTTCTTTGAGCAGTCTATGCTACCCAGCGGGCTATGATGTTCCAGCTCAACATCCAGGTGTACCCTGCACTTTGTATTTTATCTACATGGATTCTTATTCTGGTGCTTTCCACAGCGTTTCTGGATAAGCAAGCCCAGTGCTACCTAGAAGCATTATGCTACTGGCATGTCTGTTCCCTCCAGAAGATTTCCTAATGTCAGTGTGTGTCCGTAGTAGGAATGCTTAGTAGCTCTTGAAAGACTGCACCAGTAAGTGGTTAAGTGCAGATTTGGATTTCTGCATTCAGGAAATTCTGCCAAATCCCATCTGATGCATCTAATTTGCTAAAGAATGTGGCTTCTGCTCTCTCAGCAAAGATTTCATTCCTCATGGGCAGTGGGAAACTTGCCCTTTTTATGGTATTGTTCACCAGCTTAGTATTAAGTCTGAGACAGACAGCTTTGTACTAAGGAGAGAAGCCTTTCTGTTGGTCCCTACGTTCTTCATTCTCTTGTAGTACGTGCATATGTGTGTTCTTGAGTCATTTGGCCCTTATTTAGCCCCTTCTCACACGTGAGGAATGCTTTGCATGCGTTAGGCTGCAAGTATATCTTTATGCATTGGGAGGAAACCACCCATTGAGTGTAAACACGTCTTCCAAACAGGTGGCTTCCTCATTTACACCCGGTGGGAGCTTCTTAGCAGTTCTTGCTCCACAGGAAGAGCGTGATCTGTCTAGAGAGAGTCAAGTATCTTGTAAATGCCGAAGTCCAGCAGGACTGTCACAAACTCATGTTTCAATGTTTTCTCTGTCTCCTTTTCACTTCTGTTTCACACTTGTGCATTACTAAAGTCTACTCCTCACTCCAGAAGCTCAGTCTTAGGCTGTTCATGCTAGCATCCTGCTGTAAAATCTGTTCTGCCAGGCTCCTCCCTGCTAGCCAAAATCTCTTTATTTTTAATTTGAAAAGCAGAGGTCTACCTGTAACCTGTTTTCTGTTTCCTTGTGCTTTTTTGAGAAACTGAGGGAAAGAACGATGGCTTTAAAATAATCAAAAGAAAAATTGTTAGAAAGGGTCCGCCTAGAAGGAGTTTAAGGTCTGCCCTGAGAAGATGACTCATTTTGTGACATGGTGTTCCTCACAAGCTTGAGAGTTAACATCCTCAGAAGAATCTGCATTTTAAATTAGGTTTTGTACATAGTATTGCCTAGAGAAAGCAAATCTCCTGAGGTTGCCCAACATGCACTTTTCAGGGAATTATTTTTTCAGTGTGCACTTCTTTCCCTTTGAGCCCAGCAGGTTTTTTGGTTCGGTTTTGGTTTTAAATTTGTCTCATATTATTTAATCTGTTCCTCTTCTCTCTCCAGCTACTCCATGAGCCATTTTTCTTTGTCTTCCTCTAAGTTCCCTCCTCAAGTTTACCCTCTGTTTTCCCCATCAAGCTTTTAGTTCTGTCTCCCCTTCTTATCCATTTAATAGCACAGGAGTGGTTTTTGGTGTTGTCACAGGGTGCAGGGAGTCACTGTAGACATGATAGCTTTCTGTGGTCTGTATACCCCTGGCAGATGGAAATAGTATGAAATATTTGTTGTCATAATAAATATTTGTTTTAACCCATCATGGGACAGATGAAGGACTGAAGGATCTCAGCTATAATCTCACTAATGTGGTGGCACCATCCATGTGATAAATTTGGCCGTTCCTCCTTCGCTCTGCCCACTAATCAATCTCAACCAGGACTTCAGTGTTACAAACGATGAAGCAGCTTCACTGAATCAAGTTTGTAGTGTACTCTTATCACAAATGGCTAAAACAAAACTAAAAAAGTAAGAGTTTTCTATTGTTAAATTGCCAGTGGCATGTAGTTTCCCACACCTTGAGGATTTCTCTCTGGCAACAGACGGCAGGTGTACAAGCCCTTGCATTCTTGCAGATGAAAA
Organism: Coracopsis vasa; assembly: GCA_026283785.1. Taxonomy (NCBI): domain Eukaryota; kingdom Metazoa; phylum Chordata; class Aves; order Psittaciformes; family Psittacidae; genus Coracopsis; species Coracopsis vasa. Next base: position 3,430 of record JANHGB010021238.1, on the reverse strand, counting down.
AGCAATTTTAAGTGATTTTATAGGGGGTGACTTTTAAACTGTATTTAAGGTACCTTCTCTGCCCTTCATGTTGTGTGAAACTGATCTTCTCATTTGAAGATAGCTTTACTGTTCCCACAGAGAGATGCACAGAACAAAACCAGTTAAAGCCTTTTAGGACATTTCTGGAATAGTTACTCCATGCATCACAAACTACACAATGCACGTGGATATAGTAAAATTGAATGTATGTGGTTCCTCTGAGACAGTAGCTACCCCATTCATCTTACCACATGGGGGTTGCTAGCTCAGGATCAGGAAACATTTCTGTGTTTCTGGGAGGTACCAGTGGCTTCACCAAGTGCCTGCTCATTTCATCAACCTTGTTCTATGTAGTAAAAGACAGTACCAAAAAGCTTGTGTGTTTGGAGTAGATCATAGAACCATACAATGGTTTGAGTTGGAAGGGACCTTGAATATCACCCAGTTCCAACCCGTCTGCCATGGGCAGGGACAGCTTCCACTAGACCAGGTTGCTCCAAGCCCCGTCCAGCCTGGCCTAGAACACTGCCAGGATGGGGCAACCACAGCTTCTCTGGGCAACCTGTGCTAGTGCTGCGCTCCTCTCATAGTAAAGAATTGCTTCCTGTTGTCTTTCAGTTTTAATCCATTCCCCCTTGTTCTGTTTCTACCTGCCCTTGTAAAAATCCCTCTCCAGATTTCTTATAGGCCCCTTTAGGCACTGGTATGAACCGCTGAGTTTTAGTTGGAGAAGTCAGAAGTTTTGCACCGTAACACAGGAGCAGTCACTGGCTTTGCTGCTGCAGAAGTTTCTGCTTGCACTTGCCCTGTTCGTGCGGCTGGTTTGCAGATAGCACGTGGGTTGCATCCCCAGTCCTTCCAAGGCCGCAGGTAAGAGCAAAAACTGCTACCAAACAAAATAATCCTTGACTCTGTTATATAGAGTGGGCTGCTTTCCAAGGGCCCTGCTGAAAGGGACACAGGTGTCACCTGCAGGCACACCCCCCGCTTGAGGGAGTCTGTTTTGGCTAGGGGTGGCTGGCATACTGGGGTACTGTTAATGAAGCTGTGGAAAAGGCTCCCATTAGTCATAATACAGCAGTGGCTATCACTGGGGGTCAGGGTGAAAACAACAGTACCCGTGCAGCCCTTCAGGAGAAAGCAGCTTGTGGGAAGAGCAGGGCCCCTGAGCTCTACTGCCTTAGAGTAAAAGGTGCACTGCCTGTACTCCTGACTCTCTCCTGTGCCCATGCACATGCCCTGCCTCCAGCCACCCCACAGAGCCTCGTGTCAGAGAGGCTTTATGTGCTTTAGCTCTGGGCAACATTGGTCAAAGCAGAGTGGAAATGTCAGGGCTCCAACTTCAGTGCAGCTCCCAGCATTGCAACTGCTGCATCACACAGCCATGGGGTAGTCAGTGCTGATTACCCAGCGTAACCTGGTGCTCTCCTGGATGCACTCCAGCATGGCTGGTTGCACCAAAAGCAGATTAGGTGTCTGCTTCCCTCTGCTTCTGCTCAGGTCCTCTGCTCTAGCTAGAGTGTCCTGTGCTAAACCTCCCAAAATATTAATGTAGGTAAATGAGATGTTTTACTCATGCTCCTGAGAAGCACATTCCTCAGGAAAAAGCATGGAGTTTTGAAAAATCCTCATTGGGTAAGCCTGAAATCCATGTACTGCAGAGGACACTGAGCAGCAGGGAGCTGCTTTGTTTTCAAGGGGATCTTTCATCACCTCTCAGACTTTCCAAAGGAAAAAAAAAGTGGGTTATTGTGATTGATTTTAAATTAATTGAGAATCACGTGGTCTCTCTCCCCTCCATTTTCCTTACCTATTCCACCACTTTTATTTTCCTATTAATAGGCTGTGCTTTGCCTTTTCAACGTAGTGACTGCTTTCTCACCTACACAGCCCTAGTCAATGGGAGAACTTATGTAAGGTTTGCACACTCTGCCCCCTGCGTGTCTTAATAAAATTGGAGGGTTTTTTTTCCTAGTCCTTTAGGATTAGATTCTTCTTTCTCAAAGGCTTTTTTTGGCCCTCACAAAATTAGATCACTGCTATGCAAAAACCAACCCACTGTGATCCCAGCTTAACTGCACAATGCCTGCACTTTCTTGAATGTTGTTCCCATTTCTTCAAGATTAAGTAAGATCCAGTGGGTTGGACCTTTGATCTGCATAATAAAGGACTAGGAGGCAATTTGTAAATCCTTCTTTTCCATCTTTATTCTTTGCAGTTTGGGACCTGAAGTCTTGAAGTAATTTTTGCTTGTCGAGCAGAAACTTTATGTAAGATATGTGGAGATGCTATTATGCTAATTAGCATTGTTAGGAAAAATCAATGCATCTATGTCATCCAACAGCAAGCAATGATCTTCTTACAATCAGCAATTTATCATGCATTGCCAATGCAGGAGGGCTAGGACTATTTTATTCAGATAAATTTCTCATTCATTTAGTCAGTAAATCACGGTACACTTCATGATAGTCATTTTTAATGTGATTGCATTTTGTTAAGTTTTAATCATGCATAATGGATTTTATCTGACAATGAGGTCAACCTGTAGTCTCTGCCTCTGTCATTTGTATCTTACTGACCCAGTATGGACAAGATCACAGCCATACCCCAAGAATGCCCCAGACTGGAAGAGGATAGGGAAATACAGGAGCCACAGGAAGACGAGTTGTTAAGGTTGGGTTTAAGCATCTGATGCTTAGGTGAAGATTTACCTTAGGTGGAACAACAACAGATTATATACTTTCTGTGTCTTTGCCTCTGAGTGTAACTGAATTTACTTGAAAACTGTGTTTGCACGAGTTCTCCAATGACACTTCTGAGCTGACCAGTGTGAGTCAGGGCTGTGGGATCACCTTTATTCCACTTGATAACCTGGTAGGTATGCAGCTTGTGCTGCTCTTTTGTTCGTAGTCCATGCTGAAATTTTTCATTGGGAAAGCAGTGGAAATGAGGCAGGGAGCCATTGTGGTTTCCAAAGAATGGTGAGCTCTTTCTTTTCTTTGGTGTCTTCATCTTGAGTCCAAACTCTGCTGTGAGTTGCTCATTCTTAAGCTGATAGAAAAATTCCTGTTGTCTTCATCTACAACTGAAATGTGCTCTGGATCTTCCTTGCAGCTTCAATACAATTCCACTGTTCTTGCTTATATTTCTGAATGGTCATGGAGTGTTTCTATTTGTTTCTTATGTATGTGGTTTGACTTGGTGTTGTTCCCCACTGAAACAAACCATAATTGTCTTTTCTCTTTCCTTTTCTGGGGGCTCCCCTATGTTTTGGTCATCTCTTTCCTCCCTGCACCCACTTACAATCTTTGCCCATTCTCCTTTCACTCTTGCCTTGACATTTCCTTGCTTCCTTTTGTCAAACAAAAAGACTCTTTATCTTCTTTCACCTCTCCCTATAAGGCATAGT
>JANHGB010021235.1:0-12035 GCA_026283785.1 Coracopsis vasa | reverse complement strand
CAGAGCCTTGGGCAACATGGTCTAGTGTGGGGCATCCCTGCTCATGGCAGGGGGTTGGAACTGGATGACCTTAAGGTGCTTTCCAACCCCAAATATTCTATGATTCTATACCCTGTGAGTAACCTTGCCACCAAGATGTGGGGAATACATTTAAGAGAAAACTTAACTGATGCCTTGTCTGAATTTCCCTGCCTGAGCTTTAGTGCGCTATGAGCACAGGCTGGGTAGCTGGCTACAGCGAACAGGCAGAGAAACAGGCAGCTTTGCAGGCTGCCAGCAGGTGGTGTCACCTCTCCGGAAGAAGCACGGTGGAAATGGAACATAAGGCAATGCATCAGACTGGGAGAAACAGCCATCTAGCTAGTTCCACAATACTAGATCTAGGCTCCAGCTTCTCTTCTGAGAGAGCTGCTCCCAAGAACATGTGCCCATCCTTTTAGTATCATAGAATATAGAATCATCTATAGAATTACAGAATCAGAGCCCCAACTTTCTCAGCCTGTCTTCATACGGGAGGTCTTCCAGCCCCTGATCATCCTCATGGCCTCCTCTGGACTTGCTCCAATAGTTCCATGTCCTTCTTCTGCTGGGGACACCAGAACTGCACACAGTGCTCCAAGTGGGGTCTCAAAATCCTTGATCACAGCAATCCTTGATCACAGAGCTCGCGCATGTCACACCAGAGAAATAAAGTCATGAGCACTGCTGTGGTTCCTAAACTGTTATAAAACCAAAGGAATTACTTAGAGACCAGGGCAGCAGGTGCTGCTTCTGCAATTGTCTTGACAAAAAACTGCTTAAGGACTTCCACCTTCTCCCCAGCTTCACACAGGCAGTACAGTTCTCCCTGGTTCCCATGGCTTGCCTGCAGAGCCAGGTTACTCTGCCCATCACTGCACACCCCTCACAGGTCCACGGAGTACTGCCAAAAGCACCTCTTGAACCTAGTAGAGAAGGCACTTCCCAGCCATGTGTCTGACATAGTATGGGACACATGCAAGCACCAGGCAGTGCTCAGGTGGGCAGGCACACAGCCTGGAAGCCCCTCAGAGCATTCCAGAAAATATTCTCTGCAGGAGCACGGGAAGACTTGCTGATGCAGGTACCCACGTTCAAACACTAAACTGCTTTGCTGCCAGGAAATTGCATTAGAGGGAAGACATGTTCATGGCCATACTTGAAGGTCCAGGACTTAATCCACACCCTCCTGTTTTAGCATGTGCCTTTCTCAGTGTGAATTAAATAATGGAATCATTGCAGGTTCTTTTTAATAAAAGCCATCTCCACCATGTTCCCTATAGACTAGCCTTATAAAACAATTAACTTTGCTTGCACCAGGGGCTGCTGTATTTAACTCAGCACAAAATTCAATAGAACAAAATAAACCCTTGAAAAATCAGTGACAAGTTTCTCTTAATGGCTCTGGTTTCCACCTTGACAACAAATATTCTTCTGTGCAGGGAACAGATTAAAAGAGACAGCTGAGTCTCCAGACAGCAGGTGGGAAGGGAAGTTAACACTCTTTGCCAGCATTTTCTTGCTGCAACTTAAGGGTTCGCCCTCAATAGAAATATCCTCCCTGTGACTTAAGTGTGATTTGTATTTCTTCCTGCATGCACTCCCCTTCGGGGAAACAGCTTTGGCTATCAGTATTGTCAATTAACTTCAGCTTGCAGAACTGAAGACAAGATAATGATGCTCAGAAGAGAGCCAAGAAGGGGAGCTTTGCACTAAGCTGCACAGAAAACAAGAGGTCACTTCAAGTCTCAGCAGCATGTTTCAGACTGCTTTAAAAATCTTCCACACCAGCTTCTTCATGTCCTATTCCCCTGCATGTCCATTAACAGGTTTAGCAGTGTTCTTCCAGCAACACAGGTAGCTATATTGGCATATTTTCTTCAGCATACTCTACTTTCCACCAGTTGCAAAGCAATGGCAAGGAAGCAGTTACCAGAATTACCAGGGCTACATGACACAGGTTCCAGTTTAATTCCTGACTTAATATTGCAGAATTTAATGACTATAAAGATCACTAGAGTGCACCCAGGAAATCACAGAATAGTTTGGGTTGGAAAGGACCTTAAGATCATCCAGTTCCAACCCCCTGCCATGGCCAGGGATGCCTCACACTAGACCACGTTGCCCAAGGCTCTGTCCAACCTGGCCTTGAACACTGCCAGGGATGGAGCATTCACCACTTCTTTGGGCAATCCATTCCAGTGCCTCACCACCCTCACAGTAAAGGACTTCTTCCTTATATCTAATCTGAACTTCCCCTGTTTCAGTTTAAACCTGTTACCCCTTGTCCTGTTGCTATAGTCCATGATGAAGAATCCCTAGACCTAGAGCAAAAGCAAATGTCTATAGGGAGCTCTCAGGTGAAAAATCATGCCAGCTAGCCAGCTTCTGGGAGAGATGAGGTTTCCTTAATAATTCAATTCCATACTCTCCGAGTAAAGAAATCCCAAATCTCTCCCCTCTCCCTAGTACTTGCCTGCTGCCAGACTGCACAACCTCTCATAGTAAATCACCCTGACTTGCATCTTGCTTGGTGAATGCTTCAGATTGCAGGAAACTTTGGTCTGCAAAGTAAAATGAGTCCTAATTGCCCCTTTCCCACACCATGAATACTTGGCAAAAGCAAAGCTTGATGTCATTAGTGGGTGAGTATCAGCAACTTGTTCAAGCAAGCCATTTGATAAGATGTAGAGCTTCCTGCAAAGTTGCTACTGTTTGGAGTAGCTCATGCCCTTCTCACAAGATGGGCATCTAAAGAATTATCACTGAGGAAACCAGGGAATTGCTCTGCCTAGTAAGAACTTTTGCTCATTGTAGGCCAACATCTGGATTGAGTTATTACTTAAGCCAAACCACTTCACAGGTTGTGTCTAGGAAAACATGAAGATGTTATAAGACTGACGTGTTTTGCAATCCTCAGCTATTTTGTGAGCTTCAGAATTTATGCAAGTAATTTTTATCTAAGTATCATGGTCAACTTGACATAGATACACCTTTCTGTAGCTGTCTTTCAGTAAATAATCTGTTGTTTATAGCTCCTGCATAGTAAAAAGATAGCTTATTAATAACAGAACAACTCACCAGCACATCTCTCATTTCTCTTGATTCTCACGTTTCTCAATCACATGATTCACCAAGCTCACATGTACAGCTCTAAAATGAAAGAAACCAAGGGACTAGCTAAAACCCATGTAAATTAAAAAGCTTTCAACATATAAACAGTGATGGGGTAACAAAGCTCTCTAAAGTGATTATAGTCACCTGTTGGATACACCAACTAAGAAAACGTGGTGACAATTTACAGAGCAATCAAATCCTCACTTACAGCTGCCCTTAAACTTTAAATACATTTAGAAATACAGAGCTACCTTACACATCATAGAAAGCAGGAATCTGATTCTCAGGTGTTTTATTAAAGCCCTTTTGTTGTTTTGTTGGGTGATAGGTTGAAGCTCAGCAGGCCTGTATGAAGAAGCAGCACATACAGGGTGCTTAAAAGAAGGCAAGCCGGGAGCTCTGGCTGTCATCAGGCAGGGCTTTGCCCTCAGCAACACAGGGCACAGTCCCACACTACTTCAAACACCAGAAGCACAACAGGTCTCAGAAAAACAACCACAGCAAGCCCCAAGCTAAACTTTACAAGACCATGATTCAAGAAAGAAACAACAGGGCTACTAACTGGATTGTCATCCAGAAGCATGGAATAAGCTTTGCCTCTGTGCGAATTAGTGATATTCTTTAATGACTGTCAAGTTTCCACTATGTGGAAATAACCCCTGATTTTTATTTTGTTGTTGTTGCTGTTCAGAAATAAAAATAAAAATGTCTCTATGTAACTTTAGATCTTCATTAAGCTGCTGTATTTAGCAGATGATTTTTCCAAAGCACCTCAGAGCATTGGGACCCTCAATTTCTCTTGGTTTAATTGAGTAGTCAAATCCCCAGACACCTTTAAGAATTGTGTCTTTAAAGCTCTGCGCATGCATAGGTGACTCTCAGCTGCAAAACTGGGAACACTTTCTCAGTTTATGAAAAGAAGTGACTCTATTCAAAACTCACAGGCAATCTCCTGGGGTGGGAGAGGAAGCACAACCTTGTGTACGTACGAAAAGAGAAAGGTCAGTGGAAAGACTAGTAGAAGCTACAAAAGTCAGAGCACAGCGACTATTGATTTCTGTTTAAAGTCTGTAAGTACAATGAATTTCCATAAAGTCAGATCTTGTTCACTAATGTCCATCTTTTGGCACACACATTCTCCCACAAAAGCAGAGCAAAACCATTTTATGGAGGTTGTCTTTCATCTTCTTGCTTTAAATATGCAGAGGATGTTTTTGCTATTTCATCAGAGAAAGGAAGGTTTGCCAAATATACCAAAGCAAGAAAGGGATAAGAACATCAGCAATAAAGTAAGACAGATACATGATATTCTATGCCATGATTTACAGGTGCTTTGAAAGGAACATGTCCTTTTCTCTGCTGTCTTAAAAGCAGAATGAAAGTGATGGAGGGGAGAGATACTTCTGTAGATGACACAAAGTGCCAGGACACCTCCCATATGAGACAGGGTGAGAAAATTGGGGCTGTTCAGCTTGAAGAAGAGAAGCAGCATGGAAATCTCAGAGCAGCCTTCCAATATCCGAAGGGGGCCTACAAGGATGCCGGAGAGAGACTCTTCACTGGGAACTGCAGTGATAGTACAATGGGTGATGAGCTCAAACTGAAACAGGGGAAGTTCAGGTTAGGTATAAGGAAGTTCTTTACTGTGAGGGTGGTAAGGCACTGACTCAGGTTGCCCAAAGAAGTGCCCTTTCAATTCAAACCATTCTGTGATTATATGACATTTGTCTAGCTGAAAGCAAACGGAAATTTGAACAACTTGATTTTTCATGCTCCAAGATCTCTCCTCTCAGAAGCAGCTTGCATAGCATGGTTTTAACCATAGCATCCTTTTAACTTCTACATTTATCTGCCTATAACACACATCATGACCTCCAGCTTAACAAATTCTAACTTCTTAGTAGGGAACACAAATGTCTCCTGTGGAGGCAGCAGTTCATAGCATGTTGACGAGCAGCTGGTGCTGCAGAATGACATCTCTTTGAAGCACAGCCTGGGCTCACTCAGGTAATTCTATTCCTTGGTGAAAATTAGTACTTACAGACTTCCTCAAGGCCTTGTTGAGATGCAGTCCCTCTACAGAAGCTAATAGCTATCCGATGGTTAAGTGCCCTGTACTGGTGCCAGTGGATGGATAAACATACCAGCTCTGTACTTTCTGGTACTTTTCTGTACTTCAGCTCTGTTTATGCATGGGGGAAGTTTTCTGTGACTCATCTAATGTTCTTTCATTTTCTGTTTTTAAAAAACTAGATGATCTTAAGGTCCTTTCCAACCCGAACTATTCTATGATTCTATGGTTTGGGAACATTTCTGCACTTTGCTTTATCACAAATGAGAGGACATTAACAAAGTGGAACCTGGACAGGATATTTCAATGGTGTTTTAGTGCTCCCCAAAGTGCTTTTTACCTCCTACCCTCTAAAGAAGCCAGTTGTGGACTGACTGCTCTGCTAACTTGACTGCCCATCCCTGTACGGTGTAAATACCCTTTCCTCATTATTTCTGTGCTCTCTTCCAAGCAAAGATAAACAAAAGTAAAGACATGTGCAGTCACTTGGCTGCATGCTTAACAGCTATAAAGGAGGAGACAAATCCTCAGATATGCATGCTTTCTCCTCTCCACAATTGATTTTGTTGTGGAAAGAAGCAAACCAAAACCTCAGGAGCACAAATGCAACACAGCCTTGTCCACCAACTTACTGTGTCTTGCTTGGCTCTGTGGAGTCTGCCTAGGTCTCTTCAGTTCCATTTTGTGCCCTCTTGTGGCTGATTTCTCCTGGACAGTGTTTCTTTCTTCCAATGCCAAACTTCTGAGCCTGAGCTTTGTAAAATAGCTCTGTTTTCCAGGGGATGTGAACTTTCCAGTGTTCGCAGATATTTCAACCTTCCTAAAGGCTCAGAAGATGCAATGTAGCACATGGAAAGTTGGGGTTTTTTGGTGTGGTTTTTTTTTCCAGTGGATCCTGTTCTGCCAGTGCAGAGTCACTTGTCAAGGACAATAGCTGTTGGCAGAGCATTAATATGACAGAATTGGGTGTGCTGCCAAGGAAAGCAAACTCTTTTGTGCTTTATGCAATGTTTTGCTGGCCTGTCAGTCTGAGATCACCAGGGATGAACTGTAAACTGCCTTTCACTATAGGTAGAAAAAGAAAAGACTCCTCAGCAAAATGGATAATGGACTTTGGTAACAGCAACAAAGGCAGGTTGGGTAGATGATGTGTTTGTGTGTGTGTCTTAGAACAACTACCCTGTGTTGGAGGAGCTCTGCACCTTAGGTGAAAAAGGTTTACCCTCTACAAAAAGGAGGTTGAAGTGAGGTTCTCTTTACATCAGCTTCTGAGAAAACTTGGAAATGATGCTGATTGCCTGAAACAAAGAGCCTTTCAACTTCAGAGATGCTGACTACAGGGCCATCTTTGTACTTGGAAATCCTGCCTGTTTGTTCCAGGGATCATGGGATTATCTAAATTGGCTTTAAGAAGCTGACTTGCTTTTGCACAAGAGATCTGGCATTTAACAAACTAAAAGGACAGTTGCAACTGAAGTCCATGAAGTTTCAATTCTTTCTTGAGATGTCTGAGTTAGGAAGAACAGTGCTTATTGATTCTCATCCTGTCATTCATCCATGGGAAGTACCCATAAATGCTTGGAGAAAGGCTATGACTGAAAGGCTAAACTTCTGCAATGATTTTAATTCACAGAAGGAAGGAGCTGTGTGGCTGTAACCATGCCAAGGCATTTGTGATACCTGTGACTTATCTCATCTGACATGTAAGCCTATTATACAAGGATTGCTCTTATCTCTAGACACTTGCCACTTCAAGCTTTTCCTTATTGCTCTCAGTTTCAGTCTCTTAACCCTTAAAAAGTCCTCTGCTTTCTCTCTTCTTACATGTGCACTAAAGTAAGGGAAGACAAATGAACAGTTCTTCATTTCTGAATGGGAATGTCCACAATGGCTCTTTGTGATCCAGTTACTCCATTTTATCTTGGCACCTTTACATCAGAAGACTCTGAGTGTCCCAGGAAAATCAATCTGCTAGTGAAGTGTCAGCTGAGGCTTTCGAGGCTGTTGCTGTAACAGCATCCCCTGTATAGTATCCTGACAGCCAGACTGGAAATGATGCCAATAGCATCACTGGACAACCTGCTTCCAAATACAGGAAAAGCATATGCCACCAAATGATTATGATCATGCCCCATCTACTTCTAGAAACCACCTGAAATGTCACATGCAGGCTGTGCATGTGAAATTAAAATGTGTGTTCTTTGGGCTTGTGTCAGGAGGCTGCCTCCTCACTCCTGCTGCTCATACATGAGCTGCTGTAAGCCGCAGCCTTCTCTTCAGGGAAAGGTGCACCAGTCTGTATGCTGCAGAACATGAGCTTTGGGTCCCTGAATCAGCAGAAAGCTGGTTTTTTTTTCACCTCTGTCTAGCTCCCTCCCTTCCCATTCTTTCCCTTCCTCTTCTTTCCCCTCCTAGTTCTTCCCCTTCCTTCTCCTCCTCTTCCCTCCCCTTCTCTTACTTTCCATTCTTCCCTGTCTGGAATGGTTCTTGGTTTTTTGCACCTCTAGTGTCAATGTGCTCAGTGTGTGAAGAGAACTGCAACTCCCCCTCTGTCACCCAAAAATATAGACTTCTCAAACACTGAATTCTCTGCACAGCAGAAGACCAAGGTGGTTTCAAATAATGAAAATAAAACTTCTCTGTAGCTTTCAGTAGATTTTATCATTTCATTGCCAAGCCATTTTTTCCAGGTATTTGATTTGATAAGAGAAATGTATTATTTTAAACAGGACTCACTGGGACCAGCTGATGGCATCTCCTGGATCCAGGTGTACAGAAAGACACTGAGGTCAGAAAGCATGAAACATCCTTCACCCTTGTTCTTAACTGGATGACTTTGCTTTTAGAATAATAATTTATTATTTTAGAATAATAATTTATTTAAGAATATAATGTTATAATTTATTCTAGAATAGAACAAATAGAATAATAATTTATTCCTTTATAATAAATTATAATTATTTCTTCTTTTAGAATAATAATTTATTTAATAATATAATTATATCATTTATTCTAGAATATAATAAATAGAAAAATAATTTATTTATTTATAATAAATTAAAATAATTTATTATTTTAGAATAATAAAGTTTACACACCACTGGATGACACACAACACGCTAACCGATGTGAGCAGCAGACTGCCACCAGCTCTGAGGTTGTGCGATCACTTTGTTTAGCCATGTCCTGTCCAGAAAGCATATCAAGACCTTAGAATGGAAGATCAGGTTACACTTACAAAGTGACTCTGCTGCTCTGATTGACTCTGTGGCTCAAGAGTGGTAGCTACCTGTGGGATGGAACCCCAACTCGGGAGGAATCACTTCACTTTTTGGCTACAGCTACCTGCGCTTTAGCCCAAGCACCCTGCCAAAGACTTTGTTACCTGCATAAAATAGCACATGGGTGTCTGACAAGCTGGTATGAAGGGATGGAAGAAAGAGATTTTGTGTAAAGAGCCAAGAGCTTCGAAGAAAGAGAGAAGCTGGGAATACCGCTTACAGGTGTACTGCACTAGGAGGGCTCAGAGATGTGATTCAATTCAGTTCTGGTCTACATTATTCAAAACATGCTTTCCACCAGAGAGCAAACTTGTGAGGAACAGGTTATGGAAGTGGCACTATTTGTTTTCAGTGCCCAAATGGGATGTATTAGGATTTCTGTTCCTAGTCACCTGGCATGCCAAACAAGCAGCAGCTATCCCTGTAACTCCCAGCATGATTGTGTGAGTACCTTTTTAAAGGCCTGGCTTCCTCCAGAGCAAGGATCAGCCAGGACCCTGGATCTGACCCATGAACAATAGAAAGGGACAAAGGAAAGTGAGCTGCTTTCTTGCTCTTTATTTTGTTTGTGGGGAGTCTGCTCATGGGAAATAAAGTCTGTTTGTGACTTAATTCTCTTCTCCTGTAAAGGTATTTGTGTAACTTCTTGTTGGATATAGATGTAAGCTTGTGCAATGCCTTCAGCCTCTGCATCATAGCACTGATGCTTACTGCAGCTGGTTCTGAACTTTGCTGGCGTGTATTTATTTTGGTTATATTTGTAACTGAAAACTGCTCCATTGAAACCTTAAATTGTGTAAGCAAGAGCACATCAGTGCCATAATCCTAAATTCATTTTAGGGGCAAATCCAATAAGGGCTACTGGTTTCATTACTGCTGGTAGCTAGCGCCTGCTACCCCTTCAAGCAGAGCCTGCAGGAGGCATCAGCTTATTCCTGAACTGGAGAGATTTTTAACCTGCACTAAGTGCTTGGGAACTGCTGGACTTGGTACCGAATCAGCTACAAGATGTTTGTGTATAGTGTCCGATTTTCCCGAAGGAATGAGGAAGGTGGCCTTCAGCAGAAAATAATGAACCATAGAGAACATGTGTACTAACAGGGATGTTGGCTCAGGCTTTACTATGGCCCTGAAGTCACTCTACTTGGTGAAGCACTGCACCAAGAGATTAGTGAGGTGACACCTAAGCCCTGGGATGACTAGTGCCTTAGAGCAGGGTGGCTGTTAATGCCGATAAGTGATTATGGCAGGATGCTTCCTCCAAGCTCCACATAGGGCTTGTGCTGTAACTTATCTCTGGCAGAGGGACAGCTAGACTGTGCTTAGCAGAAGGTAGAGATTGCCCTGAAGGACTTACGCAAACGACTTGTACTTCAAAGTAACAACGCTGCAGGGACAAAGCTAAAGGAGCTCAGAGAGACAATCATGGAGTTAGTCACACCTTTGATGTGCCCTTATCTTATCAGGATATGCAGATATAAGGCCCCTGTAGAGGCTGGCTAAGTGGCAAGCCCTTGACTGTGTAAAGACTGAGTCGATGGGCCTTGGCTCCTTAAAGTGAGCAAGTCCCGAAGGACTTTCATCCTCAAGCATTAAAAAAATAAAATGACATTGCAAACTATGAACTTCAAGTCTCCCCCATAAAGCAGCAGTTGGAAGTAGATGGGGCAAAGGCCTGGGCTGGGATACACGCAGCATGTTGCACCCTTGCGGGTATTTCAAGTCCTCCCAGCTTCTGAGGTTTGAGGTTGCCATCTCCAAACTCAGGTGGCAGCTCTTTGTAAGCAAGATCTTGATTCACCGTCTTCAGTTATTACAGAAGAGCCAGCTCTGTGGTTGCCTGCCAGCCAAGAGCCTGGATTACAGTATGCTGGAATAGAGCAAACCAATCTTTAATTTTCAGTACAGGGAGGCTTGTCTTTGGGCTTCATGAGGTATTTCCCCTTGAATCTGCTTTTTTCAACCCTCCAGAGAAGAAGTGGTGAATGGGGGAATAACCATGGGAAGGCTTGACTTCTTTTTTATTTTTTTCCTGTCATCTGCTTAGCAGCTGGACCGGGCAGGTTCTGTCAACCTTTGTGGCTTTGTGACATTGCCACTTCTAACCTGTTGCAGGCTGTATCTGTGCCACCCCTGGGGATGGCTGTTTTTCTGGGAGACACGATGAGCCTTGGGGCAGCACCACTTGTAGACAGGTGTTATAGCGGTCTTCTTTAAGTATCCTGAGATTGGGGTGGTTTCTTTCTACGATGTTAGGGAGAAAATATTTCCTCTGAGAAAACAGGTCTTCCGCTCTTTGGCTTGTTAAATCCTCCGAGTGCTTCTGACACACAAGTGCTGCCAGGCGTGTTGTGCACGGATGATTAATGTCTGCTTGGATGCATGAGGCATGTGCAGAGAAGGTCTGTTGCAAGGCTGAGCCTCTGTCTCTGTACAGCAGCTCGCAGAGGTCAAACAGCCTGCCCAGCATTAATGCTCCAACCAAACAGTCTGGAAATACATCGTCTAGCTTAAGACATTTCCCAGGAAGAGTGAGGACATGCATCCATCTGAAGCTACTTTCTGAGCAGGTGACTCTGAGCACAGGGACGGGCATTGTGTGTTTTACTGCCACAGAAACATACCCATCTGTCAGAAGTATAATTTTGACAAATATAATTCAGGGTTTGGCAGCCTGATATGGGATATCACTTGCCCTCAAACCTCCTACTTGAGCAAAAAAGAATGACTGAGTATAGCACTTGTGAGAAGAGAACGTCCTGGTTATCTATATTCTTTCAAATCAGCTCAGTTTTTCAAGTGCCCTCCAAAGATAGCCCAAGTGACTCTTGAAACAATTGTGTGATCAACTCTTTAGCGTACAGGGCTTTCTCTAGCTGCCTTGACCTTTGACAGCTAAGCTGGGCCAGCAGCTATCAGCTCTCCAGGCATTGTGCTCTTGGCTAATCACTAAACCCAAGAGTCAAGAGCAGAGGGAAAGGCTTGATACCTGCTGCAGTGCAAGGTGCAGAATCGCTGCATCAGAGCCTCTAATTTTAAGGCTTCTAATTTCTGTCAGCACAGGCTATCAAAGAGCTTCAATAGTTTACTTTTCTCCTGTTTAGTTCTAAGAGAAAAGGTTTTTCCCTTCTAGTTTCCTGAAGCAGTGAGCCCAGGATGTAGTGGCATGGCATGGCACTCGAGTGGTTAATTGCCTTGTTTTCCAGTCTGCATGGGAAAAGGAGTGTTCCTCTAACATTATTGCTCTGTGCAATAGGCTGCTGTCTTTCCTGACTCTCTGCATCCGGCAGTAACTTCCTCCTTTCAGATAAAGTGAAGTTTATCTACAGAATTCTTAGTAACTGGAAGCACAAGAAAAAGGGGCAGTCATGAGATCTGCTGGTATGAGCTAGCCTCACAGAACTGAACCTCAGCATGCCTTCCCTCATCAGTGCCCACAAGCACAATTTCCTCTTCTAAAGGGGAGATTGATGTCTGGGTCACCCAGCTCTGAGCTCTTGCACACACGCTTGTCATGCAAAAAAAGTCTAAAAACCCATTTTTGCGTG
>JANHGB010021233.1:0-14349 GCA_026283785.1 Coracopsis vasa | reverse complement strand
TGTGAATGCTCCATCCCTGGCAGTGTTCAAGGCCAGGTTGGACAGAGCTTTGGGTGACATGGTTTAGTGTGAGGTGTTCCTGCCCATGGCAGGGTTGTTGGAACTGGATGATCTTAAGGACCTTTCCAACCCGAACTATTCTATGATTCTATGAAATGAGTAAAACTTAAGAAAGGTTGGAAACAAGGGAATCAGGAAAGGCAGATTATAAAACTAACTTCTCTGTGTGTATTTTGCTATGTAAATGCAGGCTGCTCCTGGATCTCATGAAGAATTTCAGGCAAGCAGGGAAGATCAGATATTGCAAGGGAATCACATATAGGAAATTGTTTAAACATACCTAATTGCAATTAACATTGCTCTGTTTAAAGCTTAAGAGTTCCTCTTTAGGTCTCCATGAAAGCTTTAAAATACCTAAATCAGGTTGCTATGACATTAGGCAGCAGTCACATTGACAGCTGAGTGGCTCATTCTGGTTTTATTCTTGGTTTAACTCGTTACAAGCAGCCATTTTTCTGTTTGACAGGCACAGATCTATCAGCACAATCACACAAACACTCTTAGTAAGACAGAGGCCTGGAAGACGGGTACTCATGACCATTGACAAGCTCTTGAGGTATTTAAGTGAGGGACCAAAAGGTCTTGAAACCAAAGGGGTCTGAAAGAGGCAAAACAAGTTATGACCTGGTAAATGTCACCTCTGCTGTGTGACTGCTTACCTGAAAATGTAATGTGCTGAGATGGAGTCCACATGAATTGAGTCTTCATGTGGCAGGGGTGGTAGTGCTTCTGCTTTCCCTGTCCGGTATTAAATGACTCAAGCAGTTGGCCTCACTGCCGAGGTTCAAAGGTTGTGATCCTGAGTGCACATATATTGCATGTGAACATGCTGGAGGAGCAAAGCCCCGAGTCACAACAGTGAGGCAAGGGGACAGGTGCTCATTCCCCCAAATCCTTCCTGGGCTGAATGCCTTCTTGAGTTTCTCACTGATGGGATTCTCAGAGGGACTGCTAGCAATGCCCAGCAGAGAGCTGGCGAAAAAGGCAGCCCTCGGTTGTGCTGACACTGTTGCAAACACTCAACATTACAGCAAACCTTCTTTGTTTAAGTGTTGGTATTACAGTCATTGGTATGAGACATACCAGCCCCTAGGCTTTCAAAAGCCCTGTGAACTCAGTAGAAGAAAAACTCACACTGCCTCCAGAAGCTGACTTTCAGCTGAAGTCTTCCTAATCCTTGTAGCAGCTGCAGCTTCAGTACTTAATGAGGGGGGTCCCTTGCTGACCCACTGAACAACGTACTGCACAAACCTTACATTTGGATGTACACTTGGAGAGGGGCTGCATTTGCTTGACCAATAAGTGATAAATAGCTGCAGAAGATAGTTCAGCATGTAGGGAGCTGTGAAAATATATTCCCATTGGGA
The DNA here is from genome assembly GCA_026283785.1 of Coracopsis vasa. Lineage (NCBI taxonomy): Eukaryota > Metazoa > Chordata > Aves > Psittaciformes > Psittacidae > Coracopsis > Coracopsis vasa. Next base: position 12,922 of record JANHGB010021233.1, on the reverse strand, counting down.
ATGTTGTGACAGCTATGATAAAGATGCGTTACTTAACTACCTTTGAGCATCTGGCTCTTCCCACACTATACTTTGTTTGGGAACCTGAGCTGTACAAACAGCTTCTTTTTTCATGGCTGAAGAGTAGTAACTGAACACATTCAGACAAATTTACCATGAAAGTATCGTATTCCTTTTATCTTTGGACAGAGGAAATTCTGCAGGCAATGTTTCTCTTGATCGGTAAATGCCAACCCAGCAGTCTGCTGCTGGCAGTGATGAAGCTGTAGGTATCTGTCTGTTCTGTCTTGACAGCACGGCCTAAAACAGACATGTATGAAATTCATTCTTCAAATGCCTTGACAATGCCAACCAGGCACGATGACAGTGAAACTAATTGTGGCTATGGTGCCCTCCTAAACTTAGGGAAAGGCAGGAGGCATTCTCATAGCATACAGCCTGTGGGACAGTCCAAGGACTATAGCAAGAACCCAGCTAATATAATGAAAAATGCTCACTGTCTATGGGTACAGCCTGCTTGCCCTGATCAGTTCCCTGAAACTCAGCCTGCAGAGCAGGAGCACTTCTCCTCCCCAGATAAGATTGCTGCTGTCATAATAAAACCAGCATGAATCATAGGCGAAGGTCTAAATAGCAAACGTTCACCTCTCTGGACATGCCTGTAATGAGAATTTGGGATTAATAATCCCTGTTGTTCAGGGAAATCTGAATCTTTCTTTCCAAGCTCTGCTGAAGACGTCAGTCTATTTATGGCGAGCACCCTGTTTTAAGCATGATTATCCAAATGTAACAACTTAATCGAGCTATACAAGTTCTTTAGTTTTTCTAGTCTTACTTTTCCTAAGAGACACATATTTGCCTGGTAAGATACTCTATAGATGGGTAGAGATACTGTCCTATCTGAGTAATTGGTACAGTCAAACAAACTGGTCACTATTCTTCCTTGCACTAATACATTGCCAGTACAGTTTAGGCAATCTTACTGAGACATTTACCCCTCCTAAAGTCTTCAAAACCAAACTCAAGTCACTGTTCTGAGTTTACAGTCCCTGTAAACATGAAATCTTTAATAATCAGAAGGACAGGGAGAAGAGCAAAATAGAGATTCACCACACACTTAAATTGTTAAACCTATATGGTAAGGGCTAGGGAGTATATGCTGGTGGTTTAATATTTGTCAAGTAATTTCTAATAAAGAGTGAAAATAATGATCTTCTCAACATATTTTGGGGGATAAACTAAAGCAATGCAGAAGAACCTTCTAGGTGATGTTTTCTAGTGGGATTTATAGGGTGGAAAATGCTACTAACACACAGAAGCTGCAAAGAGCTGCTGGCTGAGCTGTGTGGTAATGACTTGTCTTTTCTTGGATGCAAAACTGCAGCCAGTCGTTAACTGTTGATCTGCTTCTTTTAGTCACAATCATGCATCTCATGAGTGTGCCCGTAGATGAAGCTAAAGTTTTGAGATAACAGATGACAAGAATCAGCTGCACAACATAAACTGATTTTGCAGATACAATCTCAGTTCTGAGCAGATGGTGTTATGTCCTGCTCTCTATACTCACGTTGGCTGTCAGAAATGTATCAAAATCTGGTACCCAAAAAAATGGGAAAGGCGATGTGCCCACTGTTACCCATCCACGAAGATATGGCATGTGTTTTGATTTTACTGCAGCAAAAGCAGACAACTAACTAGTAGAAAGATCCTAGTTCGTTTCAGAATGGGCTGTGGGATCAACCTCAAACACATCCCAACTCAGAACCATTCTGTTACAGCTAGCTGAAAATGAGCTTTGTGGTATGTGATGGAAAGGACCCTGTACCTCCAACTGAGGCACACAAAACTCAGAAGAAAATTGGGTGCTGGACAAAATGTAGCCCTTGACCATCCCACAGTATCTCACCTTACCTGGGCACTTTAAATATATGATCTGCATTGCTGTTTTTGAGAGGTGATTTACCATGCTGTTGTGGTAACTGCTTGTGTTTTAGTATTAAGAGTCATTACTATCCTTAGGTGAAAAAGGAGAGTAACTGTGAATATAATGAAGAACATTAAAATAATATTCAAACTGAATTTCTAGGTCAAATACTCAGCTCTCCATCATTTTTATTTCTGTACCATGTCAGACTGATATCTGGTTTATTTTAATCAATTGAGCATCATATTCAAGCTATTTTAGGATTCAGAAGCTATCAAAGTTAGGAACTCCTGCTCAGATAACAGAAGCATCACAGTTCAGACACCTTTGCAGAACTGGAAGTTGCTTCTTGTGGTTAAAGTCCTGTGTGCTATAAATACAAAAGCTGAAAAACTGTGAATTTATACTGACTGTGAACAGAGACAGAGTGATAAAGAGCTTTATATTAATCTGGATTTCCTTTCAGGTTGCTAGAGCAAACATGGCCTATTTTCAAGGACGTTGGCAAGACCTACTTATCTGTGGGTGAGGTATCTGTGGCTGTAGACAAATATTGCTTGGCACTTCCAATTGTGATTCTATTTCCATTTCAAAACCACATTGGTAGCACTTGGTCACTCTTTCTGTGATTCTATCTTGTGTTTGACATAGCCTGAAATCATACTTAAAGCTTGAATTTAAACGCTAGATGTTACACTTCTCTCTTGCCATATGAGAATGCCCTCTATACACATAGCTGCATAGTAGAGTTTCCCTTACCTCAACTAGCTGAATATATTGTCATCTTTAATATCAGAAAAACTGAGGGTGAGACATCCTGGGTTCACTAGATGGCTCCTGAATATTGATAATGAAAACACAGGTGGAACTAAAGGTACATCAACCCATTGTAGACATAACACAGATGGGATTTTTCACAGGAAGTGTAACTCACCCTTGGGAATGCTTTTTGAGACTTGTGATATTCACTCAGGATTTAGTAACTTCCAGCAGTCAGGACCACAAAGTTGGAGAGATGCACATTGCTTAAGCAGTTCACAGCATTAACTGACAGGATGACCCTGCTTGTTGATCAAGACACTAGTCTGTAGCGAAGCATAGAGTTTGAACTTTGTGACACTGAATATTACAGTTCAAGGCTATTTGCAAGGAACAGTGAATTGGACACCCAAGCAATACACTCATTTTGGGAGTTTTCAATAGCACTGCAAAGCTTTGTCCAGGGTTTAGCTTGCAGCACGGACCAGGCTCTGAGGATGTTAAATTAGACACATTTCTTGCATACTGCTTTAAGTAAATGTGTTTGCACGGACTCACGGTAGATAGACAGAATAAGACAGTGCTTTCAGTTTTCTTGCCATGCAATGAGTGTTTCTGAAGTTAACATTACCACATCTGGTGGCTAACCACCATTAATTAAAATTATAATTGCTTTAATAGTTGCATGATGGATGTATAATTTCTATAATAATAATGAAATAAACCTCATAATCTCTTAAATGCTGACTTGGAGGCTAAGAGGACAAACTTGAACAGACGTCTGGAATTGTGTAATGACTTTCATGTTACCTTACTAAAAATACCTTTATTCTATGTGTATTTTTATTAAGAGGTGGAAACAAATTAGCACATTTGAGAAATCGTAATGTGGAATTGAGACCTGAGGGATCATTGCACAATGAAATAGAGAGGGGAACTGGTTAATCTAACTGAAATAGAGGGAAAGGGTGGCCATAGATTTAAATTGATTGGAGTTGAGAGGAAGCTAAAAAGTGTTTTTAAAAGAGTAGTTTCAGAAAGACAGGTTTTCTAATTGAATGTTCATCAACAAACCTGATAAAGCTAAAGATAAGTTTCAAGTAAGACAGAAGAGAAGATGACTGCTGTGGCTTCATCTGCACTTCTTGTGCTTACGCTCCAGATCCTGATGGTGCCCAGACTGTGCTGAGCTGCGAGTGATTTCTGTTGGGAGAGTGTTGTGTTGTAAAAGGCTGGACTGTTACAAGGATAAAGATTTCTACTGGTGTTGCCAAACACAGGACACAGATGGGAAAGAACACTTTAAGTAGAGTGCAGATGGGATGTGCTGAATGGGTATGGAGCTGTGCAGGGTGGCACTAGCAAGAGGAACCCCCTTGTGATTATAACACTACCTAAAGGCTAACCACACATATTGAGCTGTCAATTCTGAGAGGAAAGACACATAGGAACTCATTTTTCTATTTGATGGGCCATGGTGGGATTGAGGAATGAAAATGAAAAACAAAATTAGACCCAATCAGCAGTACTTTGGAGGTAATGCAGTAAAACCTGGAAGGCTGCTAGCAGAAAGAAATGGGGGTTCAGTAACACAGACCATTATTTGTGTTACTTTAAGTGTTTCCATTCATGTGATTCTACCTTTTTCTCTGACATGTTCATTGCTATGGTACTTTAAGATACGTTAGTATCTTAAAGTTATGCCTTTGTTATTTGCAGTTATGCCTTTGTAGCTAGTAAGAATGTTTGCAAGCAAAAAAGCATCAAAATAATAAAGTAACCATTCAAACAACAGATAATGATCAAGAGAAGGAAGTCTACCTTTGGAGAAGTCAACAAAAGGTGATAAACATACTAATCTTGTGAAATGACAATGATTTCTCTGACATGTAATGGAAAATTGGGGTAACCCCAATAAGTACCTTCAAACAAACGGTTTGATTGGTTGCTCAGTGAAGTCTTTATCTGTGGGTGCTTTTTGTCAGCCATTAGAAAACATTAAGCCCTGCAGTGATTGATACATTCTTGGCCATGAAATGATTTTTACCATTCATAATTTATGCATATTCTGGAATGTTATGTAAAAACATAATTTGAAGTCCTTAAGTTTAAGCTGTGGTAAAAAAAATGAACATGATATATTTTAGGAAAAGCAGTAATGAATGAGACATCTGATAAAAATTAGACAAAATAACTGGATCTCTTTTCTTCACTTATTCAAGCGACCTTCCTTTTTAATCTGAGAAGATACTCTTACAAATGATCGGTCATATTGACATTCTGCATAGCCTTTTCCCCACTTGTTATTGGGGAAATTGAATCAATATTTACTTGAAGAGGTGCTCCTGAGATGATCTCTGTATTAGAAGTAAAGATTTATAGTTTGTTGCATCGAATATGAAATTATTTTGATAACCCTGTCATGGAAAAGAGAACTGGGGATATCTGATGACAGTGGAGAGTCAGGTGCCACTATGTGCACATTGTTCTGACACTAGTTTTATTATAGCTGGTCTTTGGAAAATCTCCAGTAGGTATGAAGCCTGAAGTGAAAAATCAAGTAACTTCCTTGAGCATTTTCATTAAGATGATGTCTTCACCATTGCCTTCATCTATACAAAGTAGACATCTGTTTGACCATGCTTGCATTATTTGCAGTTATTTGCACTGAAGATGGTTTCCCCTGGTTCAGACCCTCTTTCACCATGGATGTGGTGACAAGGCAAAAAAAATCTTTAATCTTTCATTTATATAAGTAAATTAGTGCATCACTGAAGTCTGTTATTTTGCATCTTCAGTTTTGTGTTTGCTCTGAGTAGGTTAAATAACAGCTGCTGGAAACCGTGCTTATGACTTGGAAAGGATAATAGGGTAATATAGTGTATGTTTTCAATAGATCAGCTCAGCTGCTTGCTGTTCAAGGCTGGGAAATGAGAAGTGGTAATCTGTTTTTCTGCATTTATTTTCTAGTTTGTCAGTAAAAGTTGCATCTGAAAGGCTGAACAAATTGCAACCATCTCATCAGATAATGTTCCAGAATACGTGCCGGTATCCAGCTTTCCTCAGTCCCTTGTGTTTTCAATGATAACTTTAGGTTTGAGCTATTTCAGTAGATGCCCTATTTAAAAGAATATACAGCTGAGAGTGGGAAAAGAGGGTGCAAACTGCCAGTGTTCAACCTAAATGGGTTCATTTGAAAATTGTTTTCTTCTGAAATTGGTCAGATCCCACAGCTTACCTTGTATTCCAGGGGTTTCTTATTCATACCTGCTAGGCTCTCTGATTGCTTCTCACCATCTGTAAAAAACAACTGAGAGGATATAATTAAGCTTTGACAGGGGAAACAAATACCTTGAAATTGAAACCTGAAAAAGGAGAGACTGAGCTGCTAGGGTAAAGCAGATAAGAAGTTTACTTCATTATGGACAACAAAACACTCAGTCAGATGTATTAATTAAAGTCTGTACAGCAGCACCAAGCCCTGGGTAGGAACTTTGTTCTTGCTTCGCTCTCAGTATGGGGAATGCATCTTACACATGCTGTGCCCATTTGCTAGCTGTCTAACGTACTGCCTGGCTGCTTCATGCCTCTTGTTTCTGCTTTATCCTGACTTTTGGAAGAGCGATAAGGAATTACAACAGGATTTCTCTTAGTCCTAGTGTCTGCAGGAGCAGAGCTTTGGGGGGAAATATTTGGTCCTACTCACCCTGTTTAGATAAGCTTTACTATATTTGCACCAGAATTTAAAGATATTCAGGCACCCACACTTTTAATCTTGCCTAAGTATGATGCTGCCCTTACCTAAAGGTTCCAAATTCATTGACACATCCAGATTATAATGAAAACTACTATCTTGGCTTTCGATAGGCGACCAAATAGCATTTACCAAAATTGGAACCCATAGTAGTAAAAGCCTTTTTGCATTTTAAAATGGCAATTCTCACAGCTAACAGTACATTAAACCAAGTCCATTTTGCATTTCAGAGGCACTGGACCACAACAACTTTTAGCACAGAACAGGTATTTCAAGATTCAACTATTAAAGTGTACCATTGATTAGCAACTTCTAACTTACTGCCCTCCTATGCTATACACTGAGGCTACTAAAATCTGTAGTAATTTTCTACACAGTGCTGTGTCTATCAAATATAATTCATTAAAGTTATGTAACTAATATTTCCTTGCACAGTACCACACTTGCAGCTGGTAGTAGTCACAGCTAACAGATTTTGAGCTTCACTTTATTTTTTAAAGGGAAAAAAATGGGGATTGACAGCCCTGTCATATGTGTTTACTGAGTACTACCTGGACTGCCTGTATTCTGTCACTCTGAAGAAAAGATGCTGTTGGCAGCCCAGGATCTTGTTCTCCCTGCATGATTATTGGAAGGGGTTTGCCTACTATCTCTCATTGTAAGAATGAGAACAGATCAAAAATCTGGCAGTGAAAAATATTAATTTCTTTATAGGAATCAATGCTCATTCTTTCAGTAGACTGCATTTAAATGAGGAACTGAAAAGCTGGACGAAGTGCTTTTTAAGATCTCAATTATTACTGTTATAGAAAGCTCCTCTAGATACAGAGAAATTCAAATCAAAGCTCAGTTACTTTGAAGACTGAAGTAATTGTAGAGCACCACTTAAGACAACCTACAAAAGCACTTGTTCTTCAGTTACTTGTAGCTTTTGAGCTCTGATTCAGTTACAGCCGGTCTGTGATGGAAATAACAAAGTCGGCTCATTTTTTACTTGTGGAGAGACTTATCCAAAGCTGGCAAACTCCTTGATGAAAATGGATTTAGGAGAAGTGTGAAGACATTACAGCTTCTCCAGTGTGAGAAACAGTAGTGCAGGCTTCCCCCTTGCTGCTGTGAAAGTGTGGTTTTTAACAGTGAATTCTTCAATCCACCTATCCTCTTCACTGCTCTGGTCCTTCATGCTGGGATGGGGTATGGGAATGCTATTTACTCAAGAGCATTTCCCAGTTTATATTTATCCGTAGTTTGGCCAGTTTAACTTGATTTTGGCATCGCCTGAGTAGGAGGTGAAGGTGTCTGGGTTTCCTTTTCTATCCAAAGCTGTGTTGGCTGACACAACCGCAACTGCCTGCACTGCAACCAGCAAACTAATCTAGCTGGAAAACAAGTAAAGTGAAAAAAGAGGCTCGTTTTCAAGATTGCTGATGATCATGAGCAGAGAACAAGCTGCCATAGTCTCAGTGAATCAAAGCATATCCCAAAGTGGGAATCTCAGTTCACTCCCCAAGCCAGGATGCCCAGTTACTTTGCTAAGGATGTTGACCCTCAGTTCTGGCTAGGAAAGTATTAATGGCCCATTGGCCTGGGCTGGTCAAGCATACCAATGCGTAGTTTTAGTGAGATGGCTTTTGGGCATTCAAGTCTACTGTGCAGGTGAAAATAAGTGAAAAGTGAATTGCATTCTACTGAGAGAGTGGGAGGGGGAGAAAGAAAAGAAAGAAAGAAAGAAAGAAAGAAAGAAAGAAAGAAAGAAAAAGGTAGGACAGAAAAGGAATTTATCTTGCTTTGGATTCCTGTGATTTTTGCTTTCCTCAGAAAAAGGCAATAACTTCAGAAGAAAGCAAACAAACTTAAGCTGATGATGACATTTCAAAGTTGCTTGTCAGTAAGAAGGTACCTGCAAGCTGATCTTTAACAATTCTGTAAGTAGCAAGTAATTCCCATTTGTAATATCTCAGCTTACTGAGTTTAAAATGCACATTGATCTCCTTTTTATTTTTTATGGTTTGCTGCAAAATGCTCTAACCACTACCTTGCAGACACATAAATCAAACCTAGTATATAAGCTGACTTAAAGGCAGCACTTTTAAGGGGACTGTCCTGAAAATCCGCAGTGGTGGCCTTTCTTATAGCTACTGAAGCCTATTTATTCAACACATATATTCTTTCACCTCACTGAGATGTTACATTTAAAACTTCCTAAGCCTTTAACACTCTTCTGGAAAATTTTAGTCTGAGGCACTAGGCCAACTATGCAAACACTATGATTACAATAAACACTGCAATCAAAGCAGAACTGAATATTTCCTAACATAAAATCTTCTATAAGCCCAGGTGCCATAAATTTCTACTGCAGACAAATCCTTAATGACTGACAATGAGGTACTGAGTGAATATGGCTAAAGTGCTGATGGAGTAGCTTAAGTGAAAGGGGTTAACTCTTGCACTTCTCCAATGGGGTGCTACTAGTAGGTCCAATTGACTTGATGTACCTCAAAAGGTACTTACAGCCTCCCTAATTTGCAAGTAATAAATTGCACTTCTATTGGGTGTAGTTCCCTCCTTCATCCCAGCAAAACAATGTGAATTGCAGATTTGTCAATAACATTACATTTCTGCTGCATGTTTTAATTGACATAGATGTCACACATTGCTCTACATCTCAGGGCTATTCAACTCTGCAATATGATGCATGGGTTGTTCTATTACTATTAGAGAAAGTTCAGCACTGATAGTGGGAAGCAGCTTGAGCACACTGTTCCACACATGGAAATACTAACATTGTGATGTTTGATCATCAGCTTTTACATAAAAAACCCAAACAAAACCCAAAAAACCACCAAAAAGAGAAGGCTTATTTCAATGTAGTAATTTCTAATACAAGGGAAGAAGAATGTTGACCTCCATTATGCCAGTTTACTAATCTGCTGCAGATCCACATGTGTCAAATAGAATCATAGACTCATAGAATAGTTAGGATTGGAAAGGACCTTAAGGCCATCTAATAATATGTATGTATGCATATTATTATACGCATACATATATGCATAATAACATGCATGCATGCATTAATAGGGATACAAGTTACCTATTAAATTAACAATTTGTGGGTTTTGATGAAATGTTTAGACTTATGGGGTATTAAAACTTGTTTGAGCCATCTGCCCTTCACTGGTGTGTTCATACTACACAATAATGACTCATTTTGTATTTCAACCTTAGTTCAGTTACCTGCTTTGTTTTCAAATAATCCTGCTTAAAAACAGTTTATCAATTTAATTTTCCCAATATACTAAATATTTGGTGATACTTTGATAGTCTGCTCTATTTGATAACATGAGTGAGGAGAGAATGACTAGACAAAATCTCAAGTAACATTCCAGGGGAAAAACTAACTTCATTGCAGGAAGAAAGATATAAGGTATAGCTTCAGCAATCATTTTCAAACTAATCCTTATGAAAATCTGTTTAATTATTGCATATAAAGAACTAGGTGCACTGTGGCTATCTAAAAAAATGTATCCTTTGAACTGAGACTTTGAATCAAGGTTTCTGATCTTGATTGAATTAGTGACATTCTGAAACCCATGAATTAAAAAAGCAGCACGCTATCGATACTGGCTATCAAAAGGAGTCACAAGAAACATCCTTGCTGTTAAAAATCTTCTTATATGGATACTTACAGTTGCTAGCATACATAATTAGTTGTGCAAATTGTCCTGCTGTCAGCATCTGATAGCTCATATCACAGCGGGTAGAGTAACTGCTTAAAACACATTCATAGCTTGTGACCTGAAAGCCTTCAAAATGCATGCATAAAAGTCATCCTATGCTTTGTCCTCCACAGCCATGGAGAACTATACACATTTTAAAGAGACAGAAGGAACGGGAGAGGGCAAGTGTTGGACCAAGCGAAAAAAGCAGTCCACAGAGGAGGTGTGAAAGGCATTTATTTACAGTCAGAACTGTGGGTGATGTTTTACCATATTTTGCACTTAATATAATGGAAAGTAGTTAAATTGCAGCAAAGCACCAATAGCATCAATAACACCAACACAGCTGCTGATACAAAAAAACACTTTATGAGCTTCTATTGGTATTGGTGCACTTTGTATGCATGAAACCATCAGCATCTACACCTGTAGCATTCTGATAAAGCTCCTTCTAAACACCTGATTATCATCTGCAAGACTGTGAATAAAATGAAAGGTTACTAAAGCCCACAAGCGAAAGGCTAGCCTTCTATAAAGTGGGAGAGAGTCCTTAAAAGCATCCTTAAAAACCTAGTTTCCTACTGATACTTCTGGCTTATTGGGTGTTTTACCCTAAAGCATCTCCATCTCTCCCATTTTGGGGTCACTGGGGTCTTTGCCTATAAGGACTGAAGTTTGAAGAACAGGGGTAGCATGCCCACTTTTGGGGCTGCTGTGCATCATCCTGCCTGCGTCAGCCACACAAACGCTGGATGCAGGATTACAACCACAGAATTGCTGATGGCAAAGATAACCTGCCCTGCTGCACCCCCTGCCTCTTCCCCCTAGATGGACAATGGGCATTAGGCACAAACCCAGCTTGACCCTGCTGTTCCTCTTCACTGGGTCTTACAGGCTGTTGGATGCCCTTGCTTCTCTGGCAGCTGGCAGGAACCAGCCCTAGCAGGGAGAAGCAACAGAGAACAAGATAGGGTACCCATCCTTATACCTGGAAAAATAGCTCTCAGATTTGTAGTACAAACATGATAACCTTAACAGAAAGGTCCCTGTAGGTTATTGGCCCCCTTCATATAGCTGGGAAAGAGCCAGGTGCACCCAAATATCTTGCCATTACCCACAGGAGGAACAGTTTTGAAATAATGGGTTGGGAATGCAGCAGTGATGAGAAAAGCTGTCTGAACTGATCGGCTTAACTAGTCCCAGGTGGCTTAGATGTCCCTTGGCTTAACTTTGACTCTTGGCTTAACTAGTCCCAGGTGGCTTAGATGAAAGAAAACAGTGAGTGGTCTTTGCTAAGTTGTAATCAGTGCTTATTTTATAAAATAAAAGTCTAAACGAAAATGAATTTTAGGTGAATGTATGAAAGCATCTTGTCTTTTTGATTTCCACTGCTTTTGATAAGATATTTTTCCTCAGAAGGAAAGGCAATGTTAGTACAAATGGAAACAATGACGATTATTCACTTACATGTGAAAGTGGAGTCATAGAAGGAGAAGGGATGTAGCTTTTGGGGCCTTTTACTGTATTACAATAGATGAGGTACGGGGAGTGGGTGTGTCTGAAATGTGGAATCTTCCTCTTTCCTTAGAGCCCAATATTTTACTTATAACTTTAGTATTGTTTTGTCTGTAAAGAATTGTGCCATGGCTCCGAGTGCACTAATAGGATAATTGCCCTAATTGATCTCACCTGGGACTCCACACCTGGGACTCCACACCCCACCCTGTCCAGAGCCATTTTAGCTCTATCCCAGGCAGCAGCTCCTTTCTTTAGCTATGCCTGTGCCCAGCTCAGTTCCTGAAGTAATGTTTTGTCTTCTTGGACTGCTTTGGACCTGATTACCTGTGCTTGGCCATCACTGAATTGTTTATGGGCTCTGTGGCTCTTTGACTTGCTCAACTTATCCTGTCCAGACCCGCTGGGATGATGCCTTGTTGAGGGCTGCCTGTGGCTTCCAGTTCATCTGTGCCTGTGGGGTGGCCTGCTCCTGTACCTTTGCGATAGAGTGGCAGCAGATACTCCAAACGTAAGTAAACTTCTGTGCTTTCTTTCTAAGTATGTTGTGTGTGTTTTGGTTTTAATACGTTTTGAAATGCTTGTAATCAATGTTCCTGCTTAACCTGAAATAATTTCACGTGACTTTAAGACTTTAATCGCATGAAATATGGTTTATTTGAGAAGGCTGCAATCTCCTGTGGGTAAGCAGCTGCTTTGCCTCCTCAGACTTCTGAGGCTGACTGCATTAAGCACGTTCTTTTGACTGTAGTATCTGGAGAGGCAACTTGAAGCTCAAAACAAATGCAAGGTCAGGGGTGAAGATCAACAAGTCATAGCAGGAGGGTGCTTTGGCTTGAGGCAGGGCTTGGGCTGGCTATATGCAAGCAGAAGCTAGATCTCCCTTCCAGAGAGAAGTGTCTGTGTTGTTCCTTGCTGTGGCTCTGCAGTTCTTTAGTTTACCTGGTGAAGTGCATGATTGTGTTTGCTCTCACATGCAAGGAGGCTCTGTCTGGCTGATAATTTGTGGGTAAGAACATGGTAAGGATTAAAATGTAGTCTCTTTTGAAACAAAGGAACTCTTTGAGTATTTGGCTGCCTGGGATTGGAGGCCTGCCTTGCAGCCAAGGGTAGCCTCCCTATGCTGACCCTTTTCCTTAGCCTCCCATTTTAGTCTTTATTGGCCCTTGTGGAAAGGGACATCTGACATATCCTCATAAAGCAGGTATGAAAATATGTTTATCTTCAACTTGTTCTCAGCACAATTGACCTGCA
>JANHGB010021231.1:0-30062 GCA_026283785.1 Coracopsis vasa | reverse complement strand
ATAAATCAGGAGGCAGCCAGCTCAGAGTGCCTCCTCTACAAACAGGTCTGCATTTACTGATCCAGGAACGACTGGCCTAGTGTTCCCAGAGGAACATGAAAAAACTCCATGTGAGCTGGCACACCACAACTTTCAGACCATCATAAAAGTATATTGATAAAAATCAGATGTGCTGACACACAAAATGCTTTATTCATACAGATTGTGTGTCACCTACTTTACCAATGAAGAAGGTAAATAGAGATTTAGAGAACTAATACTTGGGAATCTTTTTTGCTCTGTGTTTGCTGTTGCTGCTCTGCCGTTGTACTTCTTGGTGCACTTCACATTCAAGTCTACAAAGAGAGAACAAGGAGTCAAATCGTGTTGCAGTAGTCCTGTTACTGCATTTAAATGTCATAAGAGTAGACTGGGAAAACAATTAAGGTTCTTTTGTGTCTCAAATCCTCAATCATCTCTCAGGGAATGGCTCCCCAACCCCCTGGTTTCTTTGCTTGGCAAAAACTTACTGAAGAACGCAATAACAGACCCAAACAATGAAAAAATAAAGCACAACTGTATCTCACTGCAGGAATAAACCATCTGCCTATAGCAAAATGCCCACAAGATTGTCTGAGAGCTTGCTAGAGCCTGGTACTTGTTGAAGGCAGGTCAAGAAACATCACCAGCATCTGTGACACTTGTGTAAGGAGCAGAGGACACCGGTGGCAGTGTCCAGCAAGTGCAGGTGCCAGAGTAGCTGTTGCTGCATAGCCTTTTTCCAACAGCCCTGGCCTGGCCCCCCTGATGCTAGGGGAGAACCAGCCCAGATTGTGAACCTGCTGGGGCAGCTTCTCAGGTTGGGCAATTTGCAATAGTTTTTCAGATGTCAGTTAGCAAGCCTTTACTCTCAGGACTTTCCCAAGCCTGGGTGTGGGGGAACACTCCCTTCTGGCACATCAGGAAAGGAAAGGAGAAAGAAAGGAAAGAAAGAAAAGGGGTGGGGGCGGAGAGGAAAGGCCTCTAAGCTCTAATCTTACATCTCTGGAACTTGCGCAGTTCTAGCCTGAAATCAAGCAGCCTACTGCTCTTCTGACTGCTACAGCAGACATGTGGAAGACTATCAGACCAGCGCTTATCTCCCACCCCTTTGCCATTGTCAGATCTTTCTCTTCCTCTGCTGAGCACACTTGGGGAATGGGCAGAAGGATGAGAACAAATACTTGACCCATCCATTTTGCACCAGCAGAAGATTTCCTGAGGAAGGAAAGCAACAGGAGGAAAAACAGGATACTGGGTACAACACGTTGGTATGGTAAGACATTGGGAGATACATGACAGCCTACATCCATGCCTGTTGGGACATAAAGGCAAACAGATTAGCTGGCAGGTAAATACATATTCCACACCTCTCTCACCATAGGCTGGAGCTCTGTCCCATCTTCATTATCCTGGAAAGGTCTTCTGTGGTTTTGCCCGTCTGTTAACTTGTTACTCTGACTCACAAAGGTCTACGAGCAAAGAACAGGGTGAGATCATTTGGGAATGCAAACCATTATGTAAATAAAAATATCTGATTGAGGGAGATAATTCACCCCAGGCTAAGAAACTATAGCTGGTTCCTAGCTGGATGACACTGGGTGATACCAGGAGGGACCCTGCAGGGGCAGCAGGGGTGATGAATGCAACTGAGAAGGATTAAGCAAGAGAATCTGTTACATCTATTACAGGAACAAGGACTCTGGCTGTCTGAAATCCCTCACCTGGCTCTCTGCCACTGCCACATATTGTCCTGAGGGCCACAGAGCCTCCCACCCCCAGATGTTTGTAACCCAATTGTAACACGGATGACCCAAGTCAAATGCTTTCATGCATTGGGAAACTCCAAGTTCTTGGCTATATGAGCAAACTTACTCTTGATCATGCAATGAAGAGGAGTTTGGATGTGCTGCCCCCAGTTTTTCCATACAAGGTTACACAGCCTATCCTGCCTGGAAGAATCCTTACTGTGGGAAATCCCCTCTTCACCAGAGGCCCTAGGGCATGGCTAATTATAAGGAATTAAGACCAGAGTTAAAGAGAAACTGCCACAAAGTTTGGAAGTGGAGAGGGGAAAGCCTCTGTTTGTTTCATAAAGGAGAACTGGCTTAAAAAGTATTTTAGCATTTGGCAAAACAGAGGGAAAAGAATAGAGGTCAAGGCTTCAGAGTTTTCCATTCAGTAACATATTCCTATTTGGGATATGTGCTCGAGTACTGTTCTGAATCAAAGCCAAAGCACATCTATCTGCTTTCTTCTGTACAAAGGGTTAAGCCTATCTTTAGGCTGCCTTTTTGTTGTTTTTTTTTTTTTTTTGTTTTCAACAAAATTCTAGGAACATTACAGGGAGTCAAACAGCAGCATCCAAAAAACCACAAAACCCTTCTTCCAACACTGTCCCGAAAAATCCCTCCAGAACATTCGTATCGCATAAGCTATTCTGGCTGCTGAGTTTGTTTGTCATGAATCACTAAGATCTTCTTGCTTTATGAAGGCAAAGACAGAACTGGCAAATGTAGCATGAAAGGAAAAAACATCTGCATCTTCAGATGGCACATACACATTCAAATGCTCCAGATACTAGCTAAAGCTCGCCATCGCTTTCAGCTATGTAATGATTACCCATGAAAATGCTTGTAATACAATACAGTAATTATGAGGGTAAAGTCACAGAACAATCAAATCCAGAGGCAGAAGAATTTAATCAAGAGACAGAAGCTGTTTTGGCAAAGGAATCTGTATAGCTACAAAGCAGAGCAACTCGAGTTTGCGTGAAGTCGGCTCAGAACTACGGCATTCACAGGATGTGGATGGATCCCTGACCTGCTGCTGGCAACAAGCAGCTACAGTAAGTCACAACATCTAATCTTAAAGCACCCCACCCCTCACAGTAGAAAATTTCTTCCTTATATCTAACCTAAATCTCCCCTGTTTAAGTTTGAACCCATTACCCCTTGTCCTATTGCTACAGTCCCTGATGAAGAGTCCCTCTTCAGCATCCTCCCTCTTCAGCATCCCTGTAGGTCCCTTCAGATACTGGAAGGCTGCTATATATATAAATGTACATAATATATATAAATGTACATCCAATTCTATTTGCCACAAGCCCTATGAGCCACAAGCCCTTCTTTTGTACTAAGGCCTTAGCTCATGCCAAAGTAATGGGATTTTGCCTCAAATAGAACTGAGTTTTAAAACATTCCTACAGAGACCTGAAGATTTCTCCATCACTTACAGAAGAATAATCAGCCCATTATCTGCTACAAATATTTCTTTTGAAAAGAGCAGACTGATGATAGGATTTGTGGAGGCTGCTATATACTATAGCTCACTTTCTCTTTCTGCAAAACAACATTTTTTCAGCACCTTGCAAATCACAGGCTATTCACACAAGTATAAGGAGTGTAGTCTCAGTCTCCATTGTGCTTATGCTTTTCTGCTGCCTTTGGCTCTGCTGGAAGTGTCAAATGCCTGAGTACATGTCAGCTGCAGACCATGGTGCTCTCAACAGCACACCGTGAGCTCTGACTCAGGGGTCAGGGGTGTCACCTGAATATAAACCAGAGCTGCTTCATACACCTTGTTGCCATCCTGAGGTGCATCACTCTTCACTAGCCACACAAGCATGGCTCTAAGGAGCAGATTTTCTCATTAGGTGCACGTGGTTGTACAAACAAGGTATTTTTGTGACTGCTAATGAACACTTTCAAATGATAACTCTGTACCCAGATAAAAACCTTAATTTGATCATCTGCAAATGCACTTGATAGGTGAAAATCTTATCCTAAATTCCCAGTTATGTGATATGGTATTTTTTAGTTCGTTCATTTAAGTTTTTTCCTGAGCTCTCTGAGTCACTAAGTGTCATTTAATAAGACATACACTGCTATCACAGGGATGAACACATCAATAACTACAAGAAGTAAATAACTGCATTCTGGTGAATTTAGTCCTGAGATGAGAACAAAATATATCCTAAATCCTATCCTAAATCGGTAGTAATTTAGAAAACACATATATTCCATAGACCATAATCATAAAGCTAGATACATCTAATTGACCAATCATCAAATACAAAACACTAAATTTGCTATTTGCAGTTAGGTTTCCCTAGAGCTGAAGTCTGCAACCAGGAAAACCCAGATTCATTATGACATTGTCTAAAAAAATGTTCCCCCTAAGTAATGAGCCTCTTAAACATGCATTATCAGTCACACCTCAAAAACCTAGGGAGCAGCACCGAACTCGTGGTTCCCAGTGCTGACCTCAGAGAGCTTAAACAAGAGATATGCCTCTTGAATAGAAATCACCTGCAAACACTAAGGAGAGTTTAGCATGTTTGCTTAGTACTAGAAAACACAATCAGAAACAGAATAACTGTGCTGTAGCTATCAGCCTAATAACAGAAATCAAATTTCAAACAACTGTGGTGTCATGTACTATATAAAATGGCTGATAATAATTTCTTCATATTTAATCAGGGCTTATCAGCCAGTCTGGCAGAGAATGAGTAGAAAACAGAACCCACTTTTTCAGTCCTGAGATCAGAAAGTCCCTTATTTTCAGGAATTATGTTTTGAAAAATTGCCTCATATTTACTGAAGTAATTGTCTTACTTTTGAAAATAGCTACTAGACTATCCTGAAGAATAAAGTTGGAATTTAGTCACAGCAGCTCATGAATACTGTCAAAGATACCAAATCTTGGGCATGAGGAAAACTGCTCTCTGATTTCAGGTTCTTTTCAAATATTCAAATACTGATGTAGGGTTTTCAATACAAGAAAACAAAAGCTGTGTCAGCATTCTATATTCAACCTATTTGGCAAGGACTCAGGAAATATGACTTGTGCTTGTTTAACATGAATCACAGATAAGATTAAGGTCAAAATATAGTTAAAACACTGTGCTTGTTTTGTCATCCGTATCAATGGGACCAGCTCAAAGTAACCACATTATAGTACAATTTCATTGACTATTTTAGAAGTCAGGCCCCTTATAAATGTCTTATAGTCTACATTATGTACTTTGCATCTAATGCTAATGAATATTTAAATATTTTAATGGAAAGGCTTAATTGTAAAATGTGTTGCACAGTAAGTTTACTACTATTGGTTATGAGCTGAGTCCATAGTAACTGTTATACATATATAAGGGTTCCTTAAACTTCAGGTAGTTTACAGAACCAAGTCCAACTCTTGACTTCATATACGGCAACCCAAAAGTTAAATCATGCATCTAAGAGCATTGTCCAAACACTTGAACACCAATCTGAACTGACACAGCTTTGAGACATTATTATACACACCAAACATTTGCTAATGGGAATCTATGGCACAATGGGCATCTTCATGTTTTTTTAAGTGAAAAACTGGCACCTAAAAAAATAGGGATCACTGAGATCTGAGGTAAAGTCATGCCACCTCAACTTAGAAATAATGCATATGTTTTGAACTGTGACGATCATTGACATAACCGCTAAGAAAAGCTATGCATTCTTTGCCGTTTGTAGGAGGACTCATCTGACAAAGTGTAGAAGCTTACGCTGTAGTCATCCACATTTAGGCTAAGTCCATAAACTTGCCTTACAGACAACCGAGAAAACACATTTTTAGGGAGTGATTCATCTCATCCTAGAGTAGACACCTAAACTAGGACAAATTGAAGTAGACTTCTCCAAAAGCCCTTATTTCAATTGTTTTACTGGGCAGACATACATGTGAGAGGAATACTAGACTTAATAGATTTTAAATCAAATCAAGATGCTGCTGTGAAAGACAAGCTTTTAAACACAATTTACCAGTCTAGGTACAAAAGTAACAACAATAGTCTATGATATCACCATCCCTTTTCCTGAAATCTATTGCACCTAAAATTGAAGACAGAACAACTAACACCCACTGAGGAGTTTCCCAGTACCTCTACTTTCTGCTTAAGTATGATGAACTGACTTTTTTCTTCTGAACTCTAAAAGTAGTTTATTAGTACTTTTGAAAATATTTGATTATTCCTAGCATTTTATTCTCTGCAAGTATTTTTCCTTTGCACTGTCCTTATAGTCTTTTTTTATAGGGTTTCTTATGCAGCCACTGAAATCAGGAGAAATTTTCTGAAAAGGTTACAGGTGGTAATGAAAACAGTCACAAACTGCGACTCTCAGAGTAAACCATACACCTTCAAAATTTCCCTATATTTGCAGCAATCACTCAAAAGAAAGTGAAAAGATGAAGAAGATTTGGAAGAGAGCTCTCCCAGCATGTGACAGTGTAGCTTGAATGTATTAATCAGCTACAGTCACTGAAAAAATAGAGAAATCATCAAGCAATCTAGAAAATCTATTTTAATAGGATTAATACCAGCTTGAAAACACTATGCCTTCTGTATCTTCAGACATTTGTCTTTTAATGCTTATTCTGTGTTTGATGAATGTCCACATGAAGCTTTAAAAAAAGTTTCTTCAAGATCCATAGTCCCAGACATTTTTCAGTAAGTTATTCTTTTGAATATGTGGACATTTTTCAATAATCAAGTAAGTATTTTATGTTGACATTAAAAAAAAATATCAGCAGCAGCATTGATGCATAAAATAAAAATATTTCATCCAGAACTCAATATATTTGGATTTGAATATTGTGCTTCCATACTATACTTCATGGATTTTCTAGCTTGGTTGCCTTGCATCCACATTTTCCCTTCTGGGCAGAACAATTTATTTGGAATAAATATTTCTTAACTCACCATACATAAAGAGTTCAAGGAATATAGTTCAAGATACGACCTAACTAATAAAAAGAGAAGAGTTGGAATGCAGAATCTGATTGCTCAAGGAGCAGCATAGAAACATCCTTGAATACATATTTAAAAATTTTACCTTCTTTCTGTCATTTTTTAAACCTTCAAAACAGTCTTTCAGTATTTGGAGAAAAATCAAAAAAAAGAAAAAGAAGTCAGCAGCATCCTCATTTTTTAACAGACATGAGGAATATCAGTTTACAAAGTGCATTTCAACCATGGTGTAAATCATCCCATGGGAAATCTGTCCAGCCTTCTCATCCATTCTCATATGGCTTTTGTTACAGGCTTTAGACAGTGTTGAATAATTGTTCAACATAATACCCACATTTTCTTTGAAAACAAAAGGGAAAAACAATTTAACCACAAATAGGAGTGAGTACACTTAATGAAAACAATGTGTAATCTAACCCTTGAAAAAGAAAGGCACATATATATCTCCATGGTTTTTCTTCTGTGCTGAATCTCCATCTCTGACCTAAACATTACCGATTTCAAATGCCAGAAGCTGCAAAGTTGATAAAAGATTTAGAAAAGCAGAACACCAGTGGAACTTTCAAACGGTACAAAGGGACATGTTGTTTTCCACTTCCTGCTATCTCCTATACCAGACTAGGAGAAGGAACTGGAGTAGCGTGGGAAGGAAGCACATTACAACTGGGAAAAAACACGCAGTCTACACATTGCTCTTTTATACAGGTCAATAACTATTCAGAAAAGAGGCATGTGGTCCCTTAGAGCCACAAACCTCTGAGTGCCCCTACCCTAGTACTGAAGTTCAGATCAGGAGGCTACCTCCAAACTGAATTTCCCTATTGTCATTGCATACTGTATTTTGGCTTGTAGTATGGGACAGTCATGTATCATGCAAATTTTCTTCTCCCACTAAACTGAATTGGAGGAAGAGTATCAGGAGTGCATTTAATACCCTCCAGCCACAAACAGGCATTCAACACATTTGAAAATGTGACAGCTAGTCTGTGTGGTCTACTGTGCTTACTAAAGTAAGGCATATCTTACATGATTATTGATGGGCACCAGTGAAATATATGTCCATAAAAAAAGACTGTGATGTATTGATGCAATTTTAAATTCTCCTAGCAGTATTTCAGCTGACAGAACATGACAGAATTAATCAGGTCTATGTACCTCTGAATACTTAAGAATAAAGAGCAAAGCTGTTACCTTAATAGGGCTCCCATCCGGAGTAAGAACCTCTTCTGAAAGCTCCATCATCTTCAGTGCCATGAGGGCAATGGCTTTAGCGTGACTAAGGCTTTTCTTATGGAGCCCTGCTGCAACACAGTACGCATCACCTATTGTTTCCACCTGCAGCAATCAGACAAATCAAATGTTCAAGTATGATAATGAGAAGAAAACCCTATCATTACTTATCTGCAATCAAATATCATTGCTTAAAATGTGTGAGCAAAACATCCATAAAATAAGCAATTAGACAACGGAGCATAATTACCTGAGTTTGCAAACAGGTGTAGTCAAAACCTGACATGTGATTGCATGGTGGTTTACCACCATTATAACCAAAGAAGATCATTACATCTAGAACAGTGTATGCCATCAGCTGAGAGATGACAACATTTTCCCATAGCAGTAATACAGAAAACTCTATTTTCCTAAATGAGAAACTGCTTACAGCTTTGACACCATCCTGGCTGATTTTGCTGTTGGGTAAGAATAGCACTACATGATTATAATTCATAATTATTATTTGCTCTGCTTGAAAATTATATCAGGAAGAGAATTAGAAAAAGCAAAACATCACCATAAAACCCAGTGAAGAGTCTATAACTTCTCATTTGCAGGTAGCTTTTCCTGGTATAGGGATAATTTTCAAATAAATAGATGCTACTGCTACAGACTTTTGACCGCACCTGTCTGTGTTATTTTCAAATAAGAATTGTGACCTCTCTCTACTACGCAGGCTCCCTGACTGAATTTCCTACCTTCAGGCATCAAGTTCAGCAGTATGATCCCTCTGGTCTTTTCAGACAGGCCTTATCTCTCTCTTATCCTTTATTTCCTTTGAAGAAAGCTGTCCCTCAGGAGCAAGCAAAAGCAAAAGAAATTACAGAAGCCCACTGGGATCTGGTTAAAGGCAGCCTGAGAAATACTGAAGCCCTCAAGTTCTGCAGCTTTATTAGCAGCATCGTTTTGCACTCTGCTTGCCCACACAGTTGCAACATGCTCTGCACACAGTCCATTAACACATACCCAAGCAGACTCAGTCCTCACAGATTCGTTTCGGTTTAGCTGTGCAACTAATCTGACTTTCACCCTGCCCACAACACTATAGGAATGCCAGGAAAGGCTTCAGCAAAGACCAGCGTGAGAAGAAAGCTTGCACTGAGGAAGGAGTTGTTCAGGGAATAAATACAGCTCCTTCTTCTCTCTGCAGGGATTCTACTTATATTAGTAGATATAGCTCTTCTCAGATTAATTTCCAGAACTGGAAATAGTATCTCAAAAACTAAGCATTACAGGTAAATGTACCCAGATCATGAATCTAGAACAGCAGTATGAGCAAATATTTCCCATCATCAAAGCTACAGAGCCTGCTACAAGTCCATTGCCAAGTTTGGCACCTTATCCTTTCCTGCTGACTGTGCAGGAGGATATATATAAGAAGCTGAGGGTTTCTCATGAGCTGAGAGCTGAGACAGCTGTTAGCACTCCCTCATCACTTTTGGAAGCTCCTCATAGTACTTGTATATAGAAAAAACATATAGGAGCAATCAATACTGCTGCCTGCCTCCTGTTTTATACATGCCATATCTCAGGATCTCTGTCCACAAGAAGTAGAGTTGCCAACTCCCTGCAGTTTAGGAGGTTGTCTTTCCAAAGACAAGTGGATGGGCAAGTATATCGCAATGGCAGGTGAAAAATGTAGAACTAGAGAAGAAAATACACGAGCATAGTGAGAAAAGTATCAGAAGTTTAAAAGAAACTCTGGATGGCTAAGAAATAGATGCTAAAAATATCCCTAAATCAGAAGAAAGTATACTGGAAATCCATTGTTTTTCTGAAAAATTGTGGACAAATATAACCAGTTTGAATAGAAATAAAGCAGTTACTGCAAAAAGTGCTGAATCTATGATGTGAAATACAAAAATTAAACACAAATGTTGAATAATTTAATTTCAGAATGACTTTTCCACTAGAGACAGTTGTATTACACCACTGTAAGCAATTACAGATCTGGGACCATATCATGTTCCTGAAATGTTCATGCAAAACAACTTATTTTCTTAGCTTATTCCCATTTGGAAATTTCCATAGCTGTGTAAACTAATTTAACAGCTAAATTACATGCACTGAATGAGTAACATGATTGAAGTTTCATTGTATATATCTGTGTACTGCCAGAAAAATTGGACCTAAGCTGCCTCATGACATTAGAGTGCTTGTCCCTATGAAGTTCCTCTGATACTAATACTGGAAAACCAGAGGAATGGTTAGGACTGTTGAGACCAGCCTGGTAGCTGAAACTGGATGTGATGACAACTGATAAGGCTGTCTAATGATTTATTATTCTGTGGCCCTGTTTTCAGTCTTTACTAAGAATTTTCCCAACTAAGCATTTAAGATGAAATTCCCATGCTGAGTATCTATCAGACTTTAACCTTGGTTAAGTCTTCCTTTAAAATTAGATTTGACAAATTTTACAGTTTTTTCCACAACTGCTTTTTGTGGTCTCTCTCCACTCTTCTTATAAACCCACTTTATATATTGGAAGGCCACAATAAGGTCTTCCTGGAGCCTTCTCTTCTCCAGGTTTAACAATCCCAACCCTCAGCATTCCCTCATAGAAGAAGTGCTCCATTCTGCTGATCAATGCTGTGGCTCTCCTCAGGATCTACTCTATCAGGTCTGTGTCTTTCTTGTACTTCGGACCCAAGAGCTGGAAGCATCACTCCAAGTGAGGTCCCACCAGAGCAGAGTACAGGGAGAGAATCACCTCCTTTAACCTGCTGGCCATATTTCTTTTTATGCAGTCCAGAATATGGCTGACTTTCTGGGCTGCAAGTGCACATTGCCAGCTCATGTCAACCAATATCCACAAGTCCTTCTCTGCAGGGCTACTCTTAACCCATTCATACGCCAGTCTGTAGTAATTTTGGGATTACACAAACTGGGGTGCAGGAGCTTGCACTTGGCCTTGTTGAACTTCATGAGGTTATATTAGGACATTAAAATAGAAACAGCAATGAGAGCAATACAGATTTTCATTGCACTTTAGAATGTCAGGCTGGGCCTGTCAGTGAGTCAGATGTGCATGGGAAAGAAGGGGATTTCTCATGTCTTGGCTT
Organism: Coracopsis vasa; assembly: GCA_026283785.1. Classification (NCBI taxonomy): domain Eukaryota; kingdom Metazoa; phylum Chordata; class Aves; order Psittaciformes; family Psittacidae; genus Coracopsis; species Coracopsis vasa. The sequence goes on along the minus strand of JANHGB010021231.1, from coordinate 18,926 downwards.
AGTATCAAGAGTTGGACCAGAAAAAACAGAGCACTGCTGATAGCTCACACCCAACTATCTTCTGGGTAGATCCTGGAATCCCTCTGCACACCAGAGAGCAACTTACTCTATAAATATCCAAGTAAATGTCAACAGAATTAAGAGAAAAAGAACATACTAACCAAGGGGCTAAAAACAGCAGCAGTCAGATCTGTTTGATGCTCTTCAAGATAATGATAGGCAGTAATGAAACTCCAAAGCAAATCTCTACCATGTGATAAACTAAATTCTGAGGTTTTGACATTGCAATGTGACTATTATAGTGCACTATTAGTAATATATTTGATTTTTATATCCTTCCTAGATACATATGCAGGAAAAGGTATTTTGCACTAAGGTTGGAAAACATTATCCTGCTTCTTTTTAAAAATATATATTGTTTTGAATATTTCAGTCATTTTTATATATGATTGACAGTTTTAACTTTATTAAGATTTAGTATATTTTTGTTCTAGTTAAATTATCATTTCTTACTGCTTTTAATATTTCTAGCCACTCACTGATAGCCTGACATATTCTTACCTACTTTTCATCCCCTTTTGCTGATTTACCATGTCCAGATTCCCTGGAGCTTTCATTAATTGGGAATTAATACATGCACTGTTGAACAGAAGTGAGGATGAACTTAGATTTCAAAATTAGAATAATCTATTGAAAAACGTAGGATATAAGTCTTATTCTTCATTAACAACTAACTCAGGAAACACTGCAGCTACTTACACTGCTGTAGAAAGGCCTTCTCTGAAGACTTCTATAAACCCAGGTAAAGCCATTGGAAATGCCCAAAAGATTTCCAGTCAGGCCCTCAACAAATCAAATATTAAGATTCATAATCAATTGAAGTAGTTGTGTGTACTCTACAAATCAGAAAAAGCTTCTTGGTAGATATCCTTATGCTGCTGAATACTGTAAAGTGACAATGCTTAAGACTTGCAGCAGGAAGCAAACAAAAATATCTTCTACTTTTGGGAAATAATTTTCTACATACCAAACTTCTCTTAGTCCTCAGTAGATACTATATGTCTCTTTCAGACATGAACAGTATTTATTATAGAATTTTAAATCTATAGTTATTGTATTATAGACACATTCTTATTTTATACCAATTTTAGGTGGAATACGATTTTCAGATGAATCTGGTAGGCAGAATGTAATTTCCAATGTGTCTATAGAGAACAGAGGTTAATAAACTTTCCCCTGGGCAGCTCCAACAGGTCTCTTCTAATTATCAGTAGCTAAACTTTGTGTTGTGCTATGTTACTTAACTGAGAAACTGGAAGTTGTAGCTGTTCTCCAGGTACAAAGTCAGGGTGTTGATTCAGTGAAAGTTTAGAAGAGAAAATGTGGTGTATCGAAATAACATCACTGATTCTTTACTCTTCCTTGTGAATGCATGAATATGCACCAGTCATTATGTATATGAATCTCTAAAAGTAATGAAGGAACTGAAGAGTCACACTTCATTTCTCAGGGTTGCACACACATGCGGAAACACCATTTTGCAAGTGAAACCTGCAATGGCAGATTTAAAGATTTTTGTCGAAAAAGCTCAGGAATCCTAGAAGTCTCAGGAATCTTGCTAGCACCTTTTTCAAAGCACAACTTGGAAATAAACATAAAAAAATGTAACCATGGGGGTCACTCTTGTGGCAATTCTGATCTGAAATTCCTACAGCAATAAGAAACATTACATCCACTGAAAGAAGTAGCTGGAGGGAGAACTGGCTCTAGTTTTAGCCCTGTCTCTTTCAGCAGGTTTCCTGTAAAAGTCTGATACATAATTTGTGCTATAATTGTTACAGTGGAATACTCATTACTATTACATTTTTTTTCTTTTTTTTCCACATAAGAGCCATAAATGTGTTCATGAGTTGCTCCTTTTTTAATGGGTTAAATTATATTCATCTCAAGAAGGCTTCTTTGCTTATGATCAAAACTAAATATGCAAAAAAACCCTTCAAATAGTTTAAAAACTCAAAAATTTATGTCTTCCTTCAGGGAGAAAATCCACCCTTAACAGCATGTCCCTTGTAGATCCTTCCCCTTCCTCTGAAAGCTACTTGTGTACTCTTGTTCCGATCTCCAAAATACTCATGGCAGTGCATAGGTGTTTATTATCTTACTCCTAAGAATTATAAAATTTAGTAGCTATTTACCCTAAAATACTCTATGCCACTGTCTCTATGGACTGTTAAATGTTTTTTTGTAAAATAAATAAATTGGAAATAAAAAATTGTATTGTCTTCACTATAGAAATAAATACCATTAGGATACTGTCATCCATAAATAAGAGCCCTTAATACAGGTTGCACTACTGATTTTAGTTTGAGTTGGCTGTCCCATTGAGATAAAATTAACTGCTAATGGAGCCCTTCTCAAGCCAAATCCATTTAAGGGACATTCATCCTTCAGCACCTTCCTGATATATATATATATATATTTAAAGACCAGATTTTTTTTTTTTTTTTTTCCTCACAAGGCACAGGGAAAAAAAGGAAAATTACAGTGTTCTGGATGAAGAACTACAGGACAGTCCTGTACCCTAACTGTTATACAAGTGAATACAGGATTACTTTGGAAAGTAAATACATAAGTATTGCATAACCATCCTTTGCTCAAGGATGCTTCTCCTTTAGAAAAGAAAACCTTTCAGTGGTACATGTATGAGGAAAGATGTTATGCTGCCCGAAGGTTATTTGGTTTATTCTATTAGCATGTATAGATTACCTATATCACACATACAGACTTCACATAGAATAACTAAAGCCAGCTATTCTTCAGCCATGGCTTGATTCCTTATCCTTCTTTTATAGAGTAACAGATATTTCTTCAAATTCAGTTGATTTTCGACATGCATCAAATCCTGCTTGTGGTCTCAAATATTTCTGTTATTATAATCACCAGAAATATTTATTTCTGCTGAAGTAAGTACTGGTTCATAATCATTATAATTTGAAGTTGGCAGGAAAACTCAGAGTATTAAACTGTTTCTTTATGCTCCATACCCTGTTTACAGCCACAGTATATAAAGTGTATATGCTATATTTAGCTGAAGAGAAGCTTATTACTAGACTGCTTCTTATCACTTCTGAGGAATCTGCCAATAGTCTGAAACTCTGCTAGTGCTGGGATAACTGAAATAATAACAAACAGCAGTTAACAATGATACGAGTTTCCTCTTAAAAAGCTTGAGACTGAAAAAAAAAAGAAATAAACAGTAGGGAAAAGAGCTTAGCTCTCACACTTCAGTGCTCTTCTTCCTTACTTTACTTTTCCCACTGAGAAAACTATTTTTCTGGTTTGGGTTTGGATTTTTTCCCCACAAAGAGCATTAGTCTCCATCTTAAAATACTTGCCTCTCCTTTCACCTGCTGCAAATGCATATTTCCCCTTTCCTTCACAAATACACTGTTCTAGGTGCATGCAATCTGTACTGATTGGTTAGCATCTTTCAAAATACGGTTTGCAAGAAAACTATCTAGAATTCAACTCAGTAAGTATGTCTCCCTTTTCTAACAAAAACTCATGCGTCTTTTCCTGATAATAACATTATTTGCACTCTGATCAAGCCTGCAACTGATACCACACTGGGTGGGACAGTCTGTTTACCATCCTAAGGGACATAAACAGGAGGGATGAATTGGCCAGCAGGAAACCTAAGAAATTCAACAGGGACGTGTGCAAAGTCCTGCCCCTGGGAAGGAATTTCCCTGGAACTGATACAGCCTGGAGCCAACTTCTGAGGAGCAACTCTGTAGGAAAGACCCTGAGGGCTCTGGTGGGCACTTGGGCCAGCAGCACTTCCTGGGAGCAAAGATGGCCAATGATAGCCTGGGCTGTATGAACAGAGATTGGAGAAAATGGTTATCATCTTCCACACCTAGATAATCCATCCAGTTTGGGGCCCCTCAGTACAAGACAGAGATCGATAAACTGGATTCAGCTCTGTGGAGGGCCATAAAGATGGTGGAAGCTGAAGCAACTGCCCTGTGACAAGAGGCTGGGAGAGCTGGGCTTGTTCAGCCTCTGGACAAGCAGAGGTGGCTTCAGGGGAACCTAAGAGCAGCTCCAATGCCTGTGGCAGGTCTTTGAGGTGACAAGGTGGGCTCTTAATCCATAATCTTTATGGGTTAGGAAAGAGGGAAGCCTGTGAAACTTATTGACCATAAGGTCTCACTCAGATAAAAAGAACTTTCTAAGTTTTTTAAGAATAATCAAACAGTTCTGCAGACAGTGAGGATTTTAACAGATGCTTCAGCAAATACAGTGATAAAGAACATAATCCTTGTATTTTAGGGCATAAATCTCAAAATGACAATGCTAGAACAAAGTCTGCCACATGTACCTGACATTTCATATGTAGCTCATGGGGCTTTTTGTACTTCTTCAAGTATCCATACTTAATACTGTCAAACACAGACCATTATAATGCACTAGCTACAGCAGTTTCTGCTGTAATCCAGACTTTAACTATTTGCTACACCCTGTCTCCAAATATAGCTATTAGCTATATTGGTATCTTTTTTCCTTTGTATTTTATTATAGATAACTTTACTGCTCAGTTGAGCCACAGAGTTGCATTGTTTGGGGCTGCAACACTACAGCTTCCCTGGTGATCACCTAGCAGATTAGTATCTGCCAGAATGTCAGCTTTCCTTTATTGTTCTCCAGTGATCATCAGTAAAATTACCACCTCAGTTTCCTTGGTTGATGAAATGCTGTTAATATTTCTCTTCTTAGCTAAAAGTGAATAGAATCAGTGCTAATGCTAAGGACCCTTGAATACTCCATCGCGTCTTATGGTCAATCCTACATGTTATTATTGTTTCAATGGAAGGGAGTAATACATAGTTTTTTGGACCACAATCATCATATCCATTTGCAAAAGTCATAGAAAGTCAGGCTTTGACTTAGTAAAGTATTCTAACGAACCCTACTGAGAGACAGCACAATACTCATGTTCGGTGGTGATGGGAGTTATTCTAGTGCCAATATAACAAAGGGCAATGAAATTAGGAAAGAAATAACTTGGGTTGATGCTGATAGTATGAGAGAAATTAAAATGCAGTGAAACTTCACTCAATTGAAATGCACTCTGCATTAAAAAACATAACATGGTGTAAAACTCTGTAATGTGATTAAATAACTAAAACTAAAGCATGTGAGAAGTAGATGGCACAAGCAGGAAAGAAGCAATATTTCAACCATATAGGCTGCACGTCAGTAAGATGTAGACTACATGGGTGAGATTCAGGTCACCTAAACAGAGATATCTCTAATATAGTAATCCGAATATTAATTATTCACTCTCAATTCTTTCCATAATCCATGAAATGAAATGAACTCTAGCAGTCACCTGAGCTATGCTAAGCATCTCCTTCAGGAAAAGATTAATCTCAGACTAAAAATGATTCACACTTACTCTACAAAATCATACTTTTCTCTGCTGACTGTGAGAATAGTCTATGTTATAAATAGCATTGTTTCACCTCTGTCCCAGAACAGCAGAAGAGAAAGAATGAACAAGACCATGTGAAGAGACATAAGGTAGACTGAATATGGGAGTTCACAGAGGCAGGTAAATTTTAGAAGTAGGACAGTGCAAGTTCTGGTAAATCAAACAGTCTTTCTGGAAAACTGATTTTTAGATGGACAGATGAGCCTTTCTACACTCCATATGACAGTTTCCTTTCCACTCTTAGAGATTAATCCAGGCTCAGAACAGCATTTATTGGAGAATATGAAGTTTAAGTGATTCTTATAATTACATTAACAAGAAAATCAATGACTTCTATCTTATTAATTTTGCTTTGAAGACCTGGAAATAGTTTCTTAAGCAACAAAGTCAGGGTATGTCCCTGGTTGTCTCTTGGAACAAGTGCCATACATACTAGCCAGCCTGAACTTAGAGAGCATATCTTAGCTTCTTATACACCTAGGTTGCATTTCCATGGGAGCATATGAATATTTAAGGAGGTGGTTTCTTAAGTCTCATCCCAGAATGAAGCCAGGATTCAGGATGGGAATGCACCTGGAACTGGAAGCTACAGACTGGGAAGGCTTAGTTTGTGAAACTCTCAGAAGACTCCAAGTGAGCTGTTACCTTCTTATGCATGGCAGACCCTGTGATTTTGGAAGTGCACTACAGAGTGCATGCTCCTGCTCACTTAACATAACCTCATACAAAAAAAATGATTAAATGAGTGTGTTGACTGCTACTGCTAAGATACTGTTTGTCAGCACAACAACAGCATCCTGTTTAGCTCAAAAAATCCTGTATCTTGGCATGCATATTTTGGCATGCAGGTCAGGGATGTTATTAATCACTAAGAGGAGGGAGGGCAGATGTGAACTATTTTGGGCAGCTTATGTTCGAAAGACTTAACAAGTCACATCATCTAAAATACAGATTCTAAGGAGAGAAATGTCAAAGAAACATGCTGGAGAGAAACTAGATAAGTAATTCCACTGAGAGATGCTGGAGAGAAACTAGATAAGTTATTCCACTGAGGGATGAAGTGTGTGTCCTTTCTCTGGAGGCAGTAGGTACAGTTCAGAAAAGCCTCCTCTGAGCACAGCCTAAGTATACTTGATCCTGAGGTAACTTCCAGATCTACATTTGTCTATGTAACAAAGAGCGAATACTGACTTTTTTCAAATTAATAAACAACTGTTGGTTTTGTTGTTTAGTTTTTTTTTTGGGGTGGGGTATGTTGTATGAATGGAAATTGAAGCTTACTTCTGTTTGCATTTTGAAGTATTCTGTATGTTTTTCCACTGCACAGATTTGGCAGAAAAGCTTTGAAATAGTTGAATTGTGCAACACTTTAAAGCTTAACAACATCTGTCAGATTAAATTACTTACATTTTTTTGCTGAAATTAATTCTACTTGGACACAATATTAATTACAGATTCCAAAAATCTCTGGGATACCTTAAAAAACCTCCTGGTTTTTAAAGGTTTCAAAAGTTTTCAAGATATGATTTGAGAATAAAACTATCTTCAAATGGATCAAAAAATCTCCTTCCATTTCTACCTCACTATTTGATTCTCTTAGCTTCTGTGTCTCAGCTTTTCAAAATTAACTCCTAACCAGTGAAATCGTAAGCCTGAGTTTCAAGGTAACTCTGCAATATTTTTATGACACTGCATTCTGCTTTTGGAAATAGTCCAGTGTATGGAAAATCCCTCCCATTTGAGCAGGAATGGATTCCAAGTGTCCACCTATGAAGTTCAGAAATCTGTTTATCTGGTAAAGCTATTTTTTTAGAAGGAATGTCTTACTATAAACCTCAGCCTCTTTCCCAAGAGCCTAATTATACAGCAATTGCTCTCACTAGGCCTCACGGCATTTTATTTTTAGTGAGTTTAATGATGCTATATGCTGGCAAATTCAGGAGGATTTTGCAGGAAAACCTGTATTCAAACTCTTTCTGTAGCACCTACTTAGTCTTAAGCATAAACCTTTGAGTATCCAGTATATGGAGGAACCCTTTCATGTATGCTGTAATAATGTCAATGCTTTTTCCTTTATGAAAGGAAAAGAGACAAACGGTACTTGCTGTGTAGAATTATTATCTAGTATTTTAAAAGGGTTTTTTACTAATTAAAATAGAGACATGTTATAAGACTTACAGTTTACATGATGTCAACATCAGGTTTGTTTCCAGTCACGGAATACAAAAGTCACAGTGCATAAATGATTTCTCTGAGCTGTAAGGAAGTATGAAATTGGAAAAATCACACCAAATATGGCTGATGAACAAAAAATGTCCTGACTGGCATTCTTCCTTATGTGAGGTAGTTGCAAAGCCAAGTAAAGAACTGTTTAACAAAATAAGCAAATATTAAAACAAATATGCATAACTTAAGACACATGTTTCAGTTTAATGTGACTGCTCTTCTCCGGATATAAGATTGGTCTTAATTTGATATAGGTATACCCGCTATTAAAAGAACTACTGAACAACATCTTCCTCAAGGTTACGTAAGTTTTAATATATCTGTCTTGAAATTCATACATTGGCTATTTTCTCTCAACTTACCTAAGTATCCTCCATATTTATTTATATCACATAAGAAATTAAGGTACAGTCATGAATGCTATTTGAATGAATAAAAAAAAATGCTGCATCTTGGCATGCTCAGGTATATGAAGGACAGCCATACGCTGCCACAGTTGTGCTAGATCTCACACAGTACTGGACTGTTTAGATGGAAATAGCTTAGGCTGATGAGAAGTAAGGTCAATTTTCTCCAGTCCTTAAGAGATACTAAAATTTAGAATGTACAAAACTTGATCCAAGAAAACAAAGGATTTAAGTGCTAATGGTGGGTTTTACAAAACATAGCATCAGGGAGACGTGTGTACTGCAATAGGGCATGCTCTTAGCCACTGTTGCCATCCAGCCGCTGTGTCTGGGCTTGCTCCTCAGTATACAGCTGGAAGCCCCAGAGGAGGATCCCCTTCATGGTCCTGTTCAAATACAAACTCAAGATATAGCCAAGGTTCATTCACACATAGCTGAGGACTTGGGAAGCACTCCCAGGACCTGCAAGTTGGAAATAGGCTCTAAGTCTCCCAGGCAGATTGAGAGAAATGGAAAGAGATACTTTAAACAAATGTGTGCTCTTCAGGTAAGAGAAAAGTGGAAGGAGAGAGACAAAAGAGAAAGAGAGAAAGAAATATATACAAGCATGGTATTCCTGAGGAAGAAATTAAATACAGAAGCAGAAGTCCTATACTCTTTAGAGGATCCTTGGGTGATGAATTGCCTAAAGCAGAGAACACACAGATGTTTTAGTGCTTTGTGCAGGTCTGTATGCTTATAAAGAATAACTCTTCTAGAGCCTGTGTGTCTGTGCTTCATTTGCACATCTCACTAAAGACAAAAAAGTGTAAATCCTCCACAAGGATGAAATGCAGAAAAATGAATGCTTAAAGTAATGGGAAGTCTTAAAATATCCTGGAGCTCTTGAGTGGTGATACACCAGATCTGCAGGGAAAATCCAAGGAATCTTTTGTGGGTTTTGTTTGTTTGGTTGGGCTTTATTCTTTTAACTTTACCCAAAAATACTTCCAAGTTCCCCAAAAAGATAGGTGCCCCGGCTTTACCCTAACTTCATACTGGAGTGCAACACACCTGCATGCCAGCAAGTCCATGCACAGCCGGGGAGATTAAGGAGAAAGTCAGTGTTATAGCCTGCTCAGAGCAAGAAAAGGAGCCCTCTATGGTGGGACTTCAAAAGAACAGCATGCTGAAGGCCAGTTCTACCAGGCTGGTGGCACCATGGAGAAAGGAAGCTTCTATTACCCATTTTGTTCTATTACACATTCAAAACACACTGACTTTAAATTAACAGGGAGAAACAACACCTAGTACACTAGTAGTCCCTAAAACACCTGTTCATCTTAAATCAGGTATATTATGGCATTTTATGTGTATCATATTGCTCATATAAGAGTACCAGAATTGTTTACATATTTTAATTGCATTTCATAATAACCTTCATCATAATCTTACGGATGCCTAAGCTGAAGCTAAAAGAATTTGAAAGCTTCTCAAAACGTTTATGTAGCTGCACTGAACTTAAAAGGTTAAAACTGCAAAAGTGATGGAAAGAAGACAAAAATAGTGGCGATAGATTTTACATGAAAATTTGAAGACTGTGTTTTTTAACTGATAAAACATACAGCCTGAAAAAACTCAGAATAGCCTGAAGCTCATGACTCCTCTAATTGCAGTAATCTTTAGTTATTATAGCACTGATAGTAAGCTTAAGAACATATATATGAATATGTACAAATAGTAGTTCCCAAGGAGCGACAGTCATAGCACTGAGAAAGTACTGGTATTTTCTGTAGAATGATACTGATTTCTGAAACTGAAACTACCAGAATAAAAATGTAAAGTAGCATTTTTAGAAAATGTGATTTTAAAATTAGGTTCCTAAAAACATTATATCACAAGCTCAGTATAAACAGTGTTTTTCAGAACTGGTGATTATCAGTCTCCAGTGATTGCAGAGCAGTCCAGACTTCCCACCTTTTTTTAGTCTCAGGTTTCTAAAACAAGAGAAAAATAAGGCTGTAGCCAGAGTTAGGTGTATAAAATCAGAAAATGAAGTTCTGACAGGCTAGCTGTATCATTCAGGAAAAATAAAATATCATTCAGTGTAAAGTAAGTGAAATAATGTTGTCAGCAATAATAGCCAAAGAGAACTCCAAGGAAGCTGGTAAAGGACTTCAAAGCGTGTGTGTGGCATCACTTAGGGAGTATCAATTTAGCCATGTAATGAAACCAAAAGAAAGAAAGAAAAAAGAAAGAAAGAAGAAATTCATGTAACAAGTTTGTGAATTATAACCATAAAATTAACCTGTAGAATTATATTGTCTTATTCAATAAATATTCAATAAACTTTCAATTAAAATTTTTACAACAAAGATGTATGACAAAGACATTTTGGCAGTTCATTAACAAAAATATTTAGGACTATCTGCTTAGACATGGAAAGTGGAACTCAGCACTTTGCAGAAAGTGAAGTTTACTGTTATGAGAAAATGTGCAAATGTCTTCAAGGACAAATGCTGCTCTGTCCAGAAAAAGGACAAAGAAACCAACACCTACACAAGTGAGCCTGGTTCTGCCCTATTTGCTGGACGTTAACCAGCCAGCATACATAGTCACCCAGCTGCTGCATGCATGGCCAAAAGAACAGCTGCCAAAAAAAGTACATGCTGCCTTTACTCCATGCAGTAGTGAAAGGGTGATGGAGGGAAATTGGGTTGTTTCAGAAAGGAAAGTGAGGGAGAAAGAGCTAACAAAGCAGGCCTACACAGGCAAAAGGATTCAAGGATTCAAGGCAAAAGGATTTTTTCTTGTGAAAAAATACTTAAAATAATTCTATGTCAAAGACATATTACTTGGAAGGAGAAATAGAAGCTGCAGGAATCTTAAGCAGGGAAGATTTCAATCTGCATGGCTAAGTTTTAAGTGCCAGCAGCCATGGCTGCAGCATATCTAAATAGCTTATTTCATAAAGAGACAGTTTAGCTAAAGCATCATTTTGCAGCACTTGGCTCGCAAACAGGAACTCACATACACAGAAAAACAGGTCCAAACAAAGACATAAATAATCAGGCCAAACAGTATTTATTTAATGCAAAGCAATTGCTTTCAAAATTTACTGACCTCTCTCTCCCATTACTTCTGCTCCTGGAGTCCATGTTTCTATTTGCATGTCCACAGACACTAGCTTACCAAGCATGTCCCCTGCATTACTCTGATTTGCACTCCCTGCTAAACAACACCTTTTCTCCCATTCCCAATTCCAAGCCAAATATAATTAACTCAGATAGTCAGCAGCACCAGTTTCCAAATGCACTGCCAGGTCTCATTTCTCTCACATCTTCTCTCTGCTGTGATTACCCCAAGATTTCTCTCTTGATCTTTCATCAAGGCTATATGTAAGCAAATTTTTTCTAAAGTTTCATTTTCCAAAACACAGACTCTTCCAAATCGCTCGCACTGCCACCAGGCTCATATCATCATGCATATCATTTATGGCAATGTTCTACCTCAGCCTGCACAAATGTAATGTGTCATTTTTGATATCCATTCAAAATGCTGCCATGAAGTTCATTTTCTGAGCCCATCATCTGTATGTATTGTTCTTACCTATGCATTCATCTGTTGGGCATCCTTTCCCTACCTCATCAGTTATAGCCATTTACTTTCCTTATCAAGAGTTTTCAAAGTCTAATTCATTCCCCTTCAGCCCTCCAAGAATTTCTTATTCTGTATCCAACAGCTCATTATGTTTGCCCTCTATGTCTGACTTGTTAAATGCAAGGATCTTTGTTCTTCTTTCTGTGCCATACTTCTCTGTAAACATCCCTGAATGAATAGTATGAGACAATTGATAATACATCCATTGTCTGAGTCCAAGATTAGAAGCACTGAGGTTCTGAATTCAAAATGCTGTTAACAGTAAAGCTGGATGAATAATTTATAGCATGGAATTTATTTAATGAATTTTGCTTAATTTTCTGTTTACAAAATGGTGAATTTGTATTCAGAAGTACTCGCCAAATAATCTTCGCAAATTATTCTTGCCGTGTTGCTTAAAGCCAAGAGAATGTGAAAATTAATCTGGCTTGATGTGTATATAGATCACATGATGAATTTCTGTAGCCTGGTTACAGGAGTATATCTTAGAGGCAGGCTGTGGGTACAAATCCTGGTGATTACATACCTAAAATTCACTGCCTGACAATAACTTCTAAAATTATAGTTGTGGTGGTGGTGATCATTCCTAGCAATACACTTAGCTTCCAGAATACCATATGAAACAAATGAAAAAGATATAAACACACAAGCTATTTTTGTTTTAAACGTGCAAATGCTGTTTCAAAAGAATTGTCATTTTATTTTAAGTCTGATTCTCTAAGGAAAAGAAAAAGGGTTCATTGCCTGAGTTTTGTCTTTCTGTAATGTTCAACTGAGTCATTTTCACTCAACCCCACAGCAGCTTTTTTAGACTTCTGGCAAAAAAAAACCCATGAAAAAAAGATCTGGGGAGAGAAAAAAGGTACATAAGCTCCAAAATAGCCACAGTGCACACTGCCTTGCTCACGGGTGGGCTGTGGAGGAAAGCAAGGAATGTGTAGGGAGGCTGAGGGGACATGGGGAAGTAGGGAGATGGAGGAAAACCCAGGATAAAAGGATATGGGAAATAACTGGCTATATTAAGGTAGTAACAGTGGAGAAAAGGTGTTAGAGGTGTAAGAAATCTTTCCATACAAAAGCAAGTTTTGTTTATTCCTCTGCTCATAGAATTACATGGGGGTCTTAACATTTTGGAGTATATATTCCTTTTCTGGATGCATAAGTCTTACACTACCCATCTCAGCAGCCATTATCTTATTTCACAGGTCAGGACAGTACTTCAATACAGTAACATTTTTCTGTCATCTAAAGCAGCACAAAGCTAGGTGAAAGGCAAAAGGCCACAGCCTGAATGATATAATATTCCTGACCTATGTATAAATATTCCTTGTTAGTGTTCTCACAGGACTCAACAAACCTTTCTTCCAAACAGGTCATAGAGTTTTACATACTTTATTTCCTATTCCCATGCAACCATGGTTTTCAACAAAGAATGTCTTGAATGCCTCAAAAAAGATGACTAAAATTATTCATCTGGGAAAATACTAACTACACCCATGTACCGGATACAGCATGTGAAACAGGGTCACCAGATATCACTCTTGACTGTGGGTCAGAAGTTCCTCAAGTCCTGTTCTCACAGCTGGCTTGAGATCAAGTGAAGCAACATCACATCAGTACAAACTGAGATCAAACCTCCAAACTTTTCTGACTATATCACTGATAAAATCTTCAAACAAGGGTTAGCACCTTCCATTGCAGTCATCTCCCAACATGGCTTTTTGCTTCTGAACATTAGTAAAACAAACCCTTAGCCCAGGAGCATAAAACTTATATACAGCTAGATCTTTTACTTTGCTTTACTGTCCTACCAACATATATCTACACCATGTTCAGTTCTATCTGTGGTATGTGCTGAAACTTTACAGTTACAGTTGTTTTTTAAGTGGGTAATCAATATTTTTGGGTGCTTTTTGAAGTGTAGTAGAGGCTAAAATTGAAAGATAAACCTTTTCTCTATAGCCTATCAACAAATACTATTTGAAACAGCTTGAAAACTGTAGATTTAGTTTGCAAGCATCAGACATGAAATGAAGTCAATATATAATTTTACAACTACATTTTTTTTCCTTTGGTATATTCAGTTATAAGAGGAAATTTGCTTTGCTTTTCTATACAAAAATAAAGGTATTCCATATGCAAAATATATTCTCTATAGATTTCACAGGATAATTACACAGATAATATCTTAACTACATTTATTAAATTCTACCTGCCCACTCTTTTCTCTCAAACACATAATGGACACCAAATCCATTGAAGAGAAGTGAAGGTGATGAGGTTGCTAACAGAACCAACCCTTGCAACATCTCCTTTTCTGAGGGTAGTAAAGGAGCATGGCATTTCAGTGCCATGTCCCACTCATTCCATTTACTATGAATGGACATCAGCTGTCCTCTTCAATTTTTCAGTGTAAATTTAAATCTCATAACTATTTCCTTTTAGTGAATGCTCTGCTTTTCATAGAAAATTTTAATTCTTTCAGATAAAAGATACCTACCTAAACACTAAACCATTCAACTTTCAGCTGAAACAGAATGCATTTGAGCACCATCCAACAGCTGCAGCTTGGCCTAGGATAATCACCGTGCACTTCATCATCCTTAGGACATTGTGGCTGATGTGTCACCTAAAGGAAACTAGGCTATAATACAGAAGGAATGCCTATAGGAAAATAGGAATATGAGGTATATATGGAGGAACCATGATGACAGCTCAGCATCAAAGTATTTGATTTTCAGTGGGTGATTTCAGATTTCTTTTTCCCACACAAAACAAAAATATTGCCTTCATGGTTTTACAGAGAATGTCTGTGACTTAGAAAGATGGCTACTGGGGGTTTTTATCCCCCCTTAGTTTCAGTTAGATTTTGCTAACTTAGGACTTGAGCTATTACCTTGTAGATGTCCAGGAATCCACACTGATGGTCAAACCGCGTGTAGAGTTCGTTCAGCATGCTGATGACCTGCATGGGCGTGCACTGTGCACAGATGGCAGTGAAGCCAACAATGTCCGAGAAGAGCATGGTAACATCATCAAACTTCCTGGCCTGAACCTGCTGCCCCTGCCACAGCTGCTGAGCCACTTCTTCAGGGAAAATAGAAATGAGGAGATCTACTGTTTTCTTCTTCTCCTCTTCCAGGGCTTGGTGTGTGCATTCTAGCGTTGCCTTCAGCTTATCCATTCGTTTTTTCAAGCCATCCTGGGCCTTTGCTTGCTCCCCAACCAATATGACATCACGAGTAGCATCATGGATAGGTATGTCCGAAAGATGGAGGCCTCGGCCCATCAGTTCATCCAGCTTGTCCACACAGGGGGAACCCAGAAACAAAATTGAATTTGATTCTGGCACATGAATCATTTGCCCTTTAATTTCCATCACCTGAAAATCAAAAACAGAAATTAGAAAAGGAAAAATTACCTGATAGAAGGGTATCTCCATTCCACTTTTCCCATCCTTCAGCTAAAATTATAAATGTAAATTGTAGCCTTTTATACAGAAGCCTCTTACACTCACATGTTCAGGCAATGAGACTCACATAGTCTACTCACCAAGGTGTCAGAAAACAGCCTATACTGACACAAAAGTATTCTCAAATCAGATGTTGGATTCTATTTCAACCCAGTAAAATAAAGAAGCAATTGCAGTAACATGCAATTCTCAGAATGGTGTCTAAATAATGCTTCTAAATTTTGCACCTGGAATGTAACTAGCCTTAAAGCAAATTCCAGAGTAGCTCATTCTCTTTAACTTAGCTAAATTTATAATAATTTTAAATTATGAAAAAGCACAAAATTATTACAATAATTTTAAATTATGAAAAAGCACAAAATTAAAGGTAAATTATAACTATGACCGCAGGTTAGTGAAATGGTGAAATAGCTTCCATTCTTTTTCAACAAAACAACTACTAATTTAAATATGGCCATATAGGATAGGACAGAGTGTAATGGCTTTAAACTGAGTGTAGATTTAGATTAAAGATTAGGAAGAGGCTCTTTACTTCCTCTGTGAGAGTGGTGAGACACGGGAACAAGGCTGCCCAGAGAAGCTGTGGCTGCCCTATCCCGGGCAGTGTTCAGGTTGGACGGGGCTTGGAGCAACCTGGTCTAGTGGAAGGTGTCTCTGCCCACGGCAATGGGGTTGGAACTGGATGATCTTTAAGGTAAGTGTGAATGGCATGGAAAAAGTTTATCAGTTCTCCTGTTTCCTATTTGCTTTCTCACACATGCAGCAGGGTTGACGGCTGACATTCTGTTAGAGTCTGCAAACTTGGTGATACAGATTCATGTAATTTGTATCTGCAGAATAGAAGAAAGAATGGTAGGAAAGGAGTAGCAGGTGGTTCACCATATTGGTTTATAGATTTTGCATTTGCCTGTTAAATGGCTTGAGAGCTGTTCAGTGGTTGATACCACTGAGGCCCTGGCTTGTTATCTCTTGCTCCATGATGGCAATCAAGCACAAAATTATCAGACTGAAACAGACAGTCAAAAACCAACTGTATGATGTATCTGATATTTGGGGCTACATGCATTCTGATTTTTATTAATTTGAGTCACACAAAAATAACTGTCAAATACTGCAAAGAGTATTTCTCACTTGAATATTGTATTAAAAAAAAAACCAAACCAAACCAAACCAACAACGAAATAAACAAATAAAAAAAACCCAAACCAACCAACCAAACAAAAAAACTAACCAAAACCCACACAAAGCCCACGAAGAATCAGAAAACTAAGATGAACATGTTTTGTTTAAGCAGTAGATAATTATATTGGATAAATTTTGTAAATTCAGCCTGCTGTAGCCTCTGCCATGAAAAACAATCATCGTCAATGTTTCCATTCCAGGACTGCACAAAGATCAGAGCAATACTGTGCTAGGTGATCTAAAAAACCCACAGCCCTTACCCCAAGGATCTCATAGTCAAACCAGGAACAACACACAAACTTTGTGCATCCAAGAGCAGTGTTAGGCACCGTAATGCCTTAAACCTGTATTTTTCCACTCCATATAATCCACTGAAATAAAAAGGTCTCCTGCAGTCACCCTTTCTTTCATCATGTAGGCATTCCCTCACTCTCACAATGATTCACTTTATCATTTAATCCTCCTTCCATCTATAATCCTTCCAAGCAAAATAAGAAAGCCTCAATCAGACAATCCAGAGGTGCCTGTAATAATGATATGATTTAAGCATCCAGAGGTCTGGAAGCTCCTGCTGAGCTGACAACCACCCCTACATGGTTCCTTCCATGTTTGGGAGAGATGCTGGGAAGCTCCTGTTTCAATTAGGGTTTTTTTACATCAGATACTAGGGTGTCATTGCAGATCCTACTGTCAATGTGGGGACTTAGCTTATCCTGTCCCCATGCCCCTCTGCCTCTATACCCCACTCCACTAGCAACTCAACAGATGTAACTTCAGATGTCAGCCTGGGAGCACAGCAAATGAAAGTCAATGAAAGCAATGAAAATTGTCAATCTTCCTAATTTATGTTCCTGCACACATACTAATATATAAATTTCTAAGCTTTATTTCTTCAGCTTCGTTCTGGGAGAACCATCTCCAAAAGAACGCTGGTCAGCTACATAAATGGGCAGATTTAATGCTCCAAGACTAATTGGTTTTTTAATTTTCAGTATGTAAGGGCAATAGGTGCTTTCTTCATGCATGCAGCCTCACAATTTCAAAGGCCACATAAGAAATTGTTTTAACTCTGAAGTGCAAATTGCCAAATGTGGAATACATGGTATGGCATTTCTAAATTCTCTTCTTATTTTGTTCCTCTTTCCCAGACAGTTTTTCTGTTTTCTGCTCCTAGAACCTCACTGCTGTGTAAAATAAATGTATCTCATAGTATCACTTCTCTCTTCCACCTCCAGGTGAAAATAGGGTGTCAGCACAGGAGGAGAAAGTGTGACCACAGACCCTCTCTGTGTCAGCCTGGCCTAGGGGGTATGCTGCTTGTCAGCAAGGCATGGCACCTGGCTCCGAGCCCTGTTTCTTCTGTTAACCTGCTGTGAGACTAGAAGGAAATTAATGCATCCCTCTGTGCTCCTGCTTTGCCTTTGGCAATTTGAGGTGTTAAACTCTTTGATGTGATCTCTGTCCATGTGAATATATTGTGCCAACCCTCCTCGGGTGGATTCTTCTCAGGAAGCACTGATTGAGTGAATAACGTATTAAAGAGGCACTCTGGAGTCCTCCACTCTGCTTCAGGCAAATTATCAACTCTGAGTGCTTATTTGGCCTTTCAGCACAGCAGGAATAACAGTATTGACCACCCTACAACACACTTCGAGACTTACTTTTTTTTTGTTTTCCCCAACGATATTCTTCCTGGGTAACTCCTCAATTTCCTAAAGTGTCAAAGGTTCAGTAATATTTTGGCTTTATCTGCTGAATATTATTATCATTTCCTCGGCTCAACAGGAATTGTCGATGTTCCCTATCACTCCTTTCACATTACTTTAGTGATTCTGATGTCTTGCTCAGTCTTGATGACTGAGGAGTGTTTTAGAAAACAGCCTAACAGCCTCTTCAAGTTGCCAAATCAGGTAAGTGGACAGCAGAAGCAAAGTTGCCCCAGGTTTCTTGGGGAGATAATAGAAGAGAAGAGCTAAGACTGCATAACTCTTTACAGTTTTTGAGAAGCCCTCTCCAAAGAAGCTTCTGAGATTATTCGGACTGTTTCTAGAGGACTTCGGTCTGCAACTTGGATCCAGCATAACCTCCATCCATTTCTTTGGGCTCTTGCCTCTTAGATCCTTCTCTGTATGTTAAAATATAACTAAATAGAACAGGACATCAGATTTCCCTGAATCTTGCCATAGCAAGTCACACTTCTGGGTACTTTCCCAGAGCTGGACTGCTTTTACACATGGAAAATAAGCATACATGTAATCTGGATTATACAATCTATTTTACTTATAAGCAGGGAAAGATCAAAACCAGTTGTATTTCATTGCTGCTACATTCATTACTTTCTTCTTTCTTTAATTATATTCTCATCAAATAAAATAATTCCACTGTTTTCAGAGGACATTTTCCTGATCTACAGTGGTATAAGAGAACATTTAGAAATGAGCAATTACACATCCTAATTTATGGGATTATGCTTCTGTGAAATGATGGTGCAGCCTAAATTGCT